>JAMKCH010032048.1:0-16669 GCA_023653785.1 Ophioderma brevispina | reverse complement strand
CTGTGGCTAAAAGATAGTGTGATATACTCATCTCGAAAATGTGCAAAGTTTTGATTTTCGCTTTGCTATTTAATTTTCTAGAGAGATCTTTTGCAAGATATACAACCGTCTATACCTTTTCTATTGTCTACATATGGATAAAATCATCACTTTACCTCCACTTTTTTTCTGACTGAAACCATCTTAACGATATAAGTCATGAACCTTACTATGGTATATCGAATACCCATTTCCTCCTCCTTTCATATAAAGCAAAACACGTGTCAAAAACCTGTTACTCTAGTAGCTCATGTTGGTTTTGTATGCCTTATATGTCCAGAGCTAAACTCTTCAGGATCCACTCATTGAAGGTCCAGGAACAATATTTGGTGTTGTTAAACATATTCCTCCCACTGACTCCGAAATGCTGAAAGGCCACCCCTATTTGGGGGGTCACGCCCCCTTTTTGAGCGAAGTACTAACTGACTGTATCTACAGAACCGTGGACCTAGAAGGGTTTGAGAGACCACCAAAATGTCTGCGGAATGGCCACATTATGGCGGGTCAGTAATACATTTTTTATATCCAAAATGTCAAAGTTTTTTAAGATAATTGTCAAAACTGATTTCACCATATCGCACACTATACAATTATGATTGAATTCATAAGGTTTTTCATGCCAAAACGAATGGAGTTCACCATAGACTTTGGATTTCGCTCTAAAACTCTCCTCATGGATAATTGTTAGGGTAACTAAGGGTGGGTCAACTAACAGAAAATTCATTTCCTTTTCGTGTTCACACGCAGCCCCCATAAAAATTTTGTGACCTTGAGGCAAAATTGGGTAATATAGGTGACAACCGTGCATTTTAAGTGCCGTTATAACAGTTGTATTTGCTCCAAACACTCAATCAGTTCTAGCTATTTTAATGACTTTTGTATTGCACAGAACTATTGACCATTTGGATCTCAATTGGGATATAATCAGCATTTTAATGTTACCGCCACCCCCACTCCCCACGCCACGCTCATCCACCGCACGACCACGGGCACCACCTTCGTGTTAAAAATTGAGAGGGTCAAAAATGGCCCCATCGTAAGTGGGAAATATATTTTTTTCCATTTTATAGGGACCTATATCAGAGTTAAATTCTGCTGAAGGGTCTTTAAAGATCTAAAAGTCACTAACTGCATCCTTGCGACCCCCCCCCCATGACACCAGCACAAAAATCAAAGATTCCATTCCCCAAAAATTTCTCATTGAATTTCTCACATAGATATTATCAATCCAACATTTTAAGTATATTACGGTAACTCTACCCGTATCCAGGCGCCTGTAGTGCGGCAGTGGCGTAGCCAGACATGACACTTCGGGGGGGGGGGGGGAATAATCAAGGATTTTCCCGATTCTTGTACGTTTGCATGAGGGATTATTATGTACGAGGGTGGGGTCCTAGGGCGGAGCTCTCGTAAGTTCCTGGGTTTTGGCCATTTTAGATCTTAAAATTAGTGTTTCAGAGCACAAATTTCCTCCCCGTTTCGTTCTGTTCCGTCTTCTCTTTCTCTTTCCTTCTTCCCAACATTTCTCTTCTCTCTTTGCTCATTCCTTCTTCTCTCTTTCCCTCTTCTTTTCTCTTTCTTTGTTTTGCTCGTGCTCTTCTTCCTTCCCTCTTTTTTTCTTTTTTTCTCTTTCCTTTTTCCTTTTCTTCAATTTTTGGCTCCTTTCTCGATTTATTATGTGTGTGTGTAGGGGGGCACTTTCCCCTTGCCCCCCCCCACTCCCATTGGCTACGCCAATGTAGTGCGGCGTAAAATTAGGTAATTTTGAGCCACAAAAGGGGCCCAACTTTTAGGGGTCATGAAATTTTTAGCCTACTTCATGGGAACCGGCAAGTAGTTAGTGCATTTAGATTAATTAAAGATCCTTCACAAGCTTTTTACCTTGCCATAGGGCCCTTACATAATGAAAAACACACGGTAGAAGTCGCTATTCCCACCACGCGCTGCAATCTATTCAGGTTATTTTAGTGACTTGTTCATGCATACCAGAGGGGATCTTCATTTTTGCCTGTTTTCATCATTGTCCCACAAAGAATGCAGTTATTGTTTTTAGATCATTTAAAGACCCTTCAGCCGCATTTAACTTTTGCTGTTGAAGGGACTTTAACTTAACATTAACTTAGTCACAAAAAATTGGAAACCATTAATATTTTCACTTTATCTATTGACCGTTTTGACCCCTCCCCATGAAAACGAAAGGAGTAACATTAAAATGTCTATTATATCCCCAGTTGAAATGCAAAATGGCCAATATCTCTGTGCACTAACGTCCATACTGGTTGATTGTGGAGCAAATACACGTTATAACGCAACTTACAAATGCACGGTTTCACTAATTTACCACCCAATTTTTAGCTTAAGTCACAAAACTTTGACGGGTTGCCATTTGAGAACGGAAAGGAAAAATATGAATTTATTCTTTTTTGACCCTATCCTTAGCGACCCCAAAAATTTCTCCCTGAGGATAGAGTTAGAGCCAAATCCCAGAGTGTATGGTGAACTCCCTTCCTGCTATGGCATGAAAACCCCACTCTGAATTCATTCATAATTGATAGTGCGCAATATGGTGAAATCAGGTTTGACAATTATCTAAAAACCTTTGACTTTTGGATGTAAAAATGTTATTACTGACCCCCTAATGTGGCCATATCCGCACATTTTTGAGTGGTCTCTCAACCGTCTAGGTCAAATGGTTCTGTAGATACAGTCAGTAGTATTGTCGCTCAACAGGGGCGTGACCCCCCAAAAGGGGCGTGGCCATTTTGCATTTTCGGCTTCAGTGGGAATTTAGTTACCAACCAATATTGTTCCATGGACCTTCATTAGTGGTTCCTGAAGAGTATTAGCTCTTGACATATAGCAACAAAACCACCATGGCTCCTAGAGTATGTTGTTTGTACATTTTGGCTCAAATTGAAACTTGGTCTACTTCATGGAATATCGGGAAATTTGTGGTTTCTTGGGCTTGTGATGTCCGTTGTGACGTATATGATGGTACCTTAATATGATAGAATAGACACCATATCCGCAATGATTTCAATCTGACACCATGGGTACTTGTTAGAATGTTTATAGGAAATTGGAACAACCTCGCACCTGATGGATAGGTTGGTTATAAAAGTTAACCTCGTCTTACCGGGGAGGGGTGATTACCAGCCCCTAGTGAATGCTAATGCGACTAAATGCCAGAAAGCTTTTCGTTAAAAGCTTTTCTAGGTAATCATTCCGTCGTCCTTTCTGGTTATTCTAAGCGAAACCAAAATGCAAACGTAGCTCCCTTCCACCGGGGTTAGGGTAATGCCGTCAAAGTCGAAGTGGTAGAAGGGGGTGGTTTGCCCCCCAACAAAGATATTTTGGTACATTTTATCATATTCTGCACATATGGCTCTAAAAGTCTATGTTTCTGTAAGAACTAGTCATTTGTCACATCATTTATCATGAAAACGACATTCTACCTCCTTTTAGCGCCAAAAATGGATTTCGAAATTTTCTGGGAAAATGCCACTTTTGCCGGCTCACGGAATTATGACAGCATTGTGACGGCCACACTAGGATTTTAGTACTTATTTTATACTTATTTTGCTTTCAATGGAAAGAAGAGGATCATAGCTATTCAATGGTATCAAAATCATAGCATCGGTGCATTATAACCAATTCTCGAGGGGTGGTACCCACCCTGGTGTAAAGCCTTTCTAAAACTCATAGTCAATTGAAATCACCAATTTTAGAAAATGGATTTTAATTGGGGATTTTACATAGGGCTCAAGGTAAAAATTGATCAGTTTTGGCTTATTATCATCTCTGAAGTGGGGATAAAGGTTCAAATATGCTTTAAAATTAAAGACGGCAAGCGTCAGATAACATAATAAGGTAAAAAAAAATATTTCGGAATTTTTTTACCCCCCAAAGGCCCAATATGATGACGTCATCATTTTTCGTCAATATAGCTCACCAAAAATAATTGGAAATAAAACATTCATTATTCTTGTCAGTCCCGTCTTAATGCATTAAAAAAGATAAAAAGATGGGTAAATGGTTGACAGAGTAGTTGTCAGAGAAACAATAACACTTTTTCATGCCCAAAAACAAGTAAAATCAGAAATTGAGAAAATCGCCGTTTAAAGTTTTGTTTGTACATAAGTCAATGGGGAAAATATATTTAAAAAACTGATATAGAAATAAAACGAAATAATATTTTGCGGATGAGGTGAAGATAAATACAAGATATTATCTGGGCTATCCGAATATCAAGAAATAAATTAATAATTGAAAATGTACATATTTTCTCACACCATTGAGACGTCATCAAAAGTACGTCATCGGGGGGTATGCAGCCCATTTTTTTAAAAGGTACATCATTTTTCTGGTTTACTAGACCATATAGGATTACACCCCATGGTCTGTCGGAGGATCCTGGGGGGGATGCACCGTAACGGGGGAAAGCTCACGGGCTATTACTTGACAATTTTAAAATAGATATGTTTAAAACTAGTTAGTTCAAATATTCCCATCTTCCAGAGGTTAGAGTGAGCGGTGACCATGGACCTGTTAAGTAAGGTCAAATGCCTAAGTGCTAAAAAACGTGGTAGTAAATCTGTCAATGGCATAGTGAAATGGTTAACTTGAAAGATACATATACAGATGATCAAGAAGGCCCTTTACTTGAGCATAGAGTTGCACGCTGTAAATACTTTGCCGCAATGGTATTGCATTCGCCATCCACCATAGAAAAAGCACACAAGGCCGAGACTTCAAGCAAAAGTTCTGGATTTGAGTGTAAAAAAAAAGTAAAAAACGGCTCCCAAACGTAAAATTACACACCATTTTGGGAGATCGCTCTTACGTCCCGGACTCGCTACTCCCAACCCACTTCCAAAATTTCGTCACCATACGCTAAGAAAGTAGCCCCTGCAGATATACAAAACCACACAAAATTGGGACTTACATTCTCGTGCGTCATAGCTTACCCTAGGTGCGAGCACAAGGGTTAAATATATATTTCGAAATCTCTGAGTCAGTCTGAGTAATACTTGTTTGAACTGATGCAAACAATCTGCTGCGTGTGTGCGTGAAGGTCGCACTCCTGTAGACAGAGCAACAAAACGATTAAAATAGACACGCAATACGCCGTGTACAGGTCGCACAAGTCGGTATGCGTACGCTTAGTTCAAACAATTATACGGAGGACCATAGTATGGTCTAGGATACAAGATTTCTGCCAACATAAAGTTAAGTGATCATTGAAAAATTATGACATATAGTGGTTGTGCCCAGAGAATAGTACTTTTTGTGAATGTCACTGGATTTATGCAAAGTTTCTTATTCTTTTGATACGAATTAAATGAAGAAATAAGTAAAAAGGACATCTGCAGTCAAAATTAAAAGGTGCAACGAGAGATTTGCGGAATCCCATAATATTTGTCACTTCTGTAGTGATCACCCCTTGTCTCAAGGATAAGCATACAAGTATGACTTGATCAATCATTCACTGAAAAGCTAGACAACATTTTCACCAAAAGTGGATAACACATGCACAAGACAGAATGGCCCCAGTGACCCCTGAAGACCTTGATCTATCTGTTACCCACCTAAGACCTTTCTCAATGTATAAGCATACCAAGTAGAACTTCATCATCAATGCCACTAAAAAAGCTAGAAAACATTTTAACCAAAAGTCACACAAAAGTTCGTACCACACACAAAAAAATTGTGCTGCCATACTGACTTTCCTAACAAACGATGTAATTAAAAGGGATTCATTTGTTTTACTCAATTCAATATAAAAAACATAACGCTCAATTTAGTATCTGCTCTAGAGTAAATTAGAATTTCACAATTCTGTTACACAAAAAATGATTTTCAGCTATTCCATTAATTAGGGCAAAAATCAGAAAAATTTCACATTTTTAGGGACTCTGTTATGTGAAAATTCTCGTTGCACCTTAAATTTGAGAAAAAAATATCTTTAAAATGTTCTGTATTGAATGATGGAATTTTGTTCTATATCATATCCTTGTTGCCTAATTTCACATGATTTGGGTAGTGGAGAGTTATTCAAGTTTGTATTTAATGGTGTATAGTACTTAAGCCATTCAGGTGTCATAACAATAGTTATGCTAATACCGTATATCCTCTAATCAACGCCCCGGGGGCGTTGCATTTTTCAAAAGGGGGGCGTTTATTGAGGTCATTTGTTTCATTATAATTTACATTAAAAAACATCGGCAGCACCTAATGCAGAGCTGCCAACTTTTAAAATTTCCCTTTCATTACCTCAGGAATCCGGATTTGAGGTCCCGTATTTGTTTTGTGAGTTCAAACCTTGTTCGCAAATATGACGCCCGACCGCTGTGCAAAAATGGATGATGCGCCGGGATGATTCGTTGTTACCTTACCTGTCTCCCACGGGATGTTAGTCTATTTGTACGATCAACTCCATGATCATGCAGTGGCACACCCACACCTCACCCGCATATCAACCACCTAACGGAACCCGAACATTACCAATCCAATTCAGCATTTGAGCTGTACGTTCCTCTTTAAAACATTGTTATTCTTGCTGATTTCTTTCCTTTACTACCACTAAGTTTACTCTTACATATCACTTTCCATAGTTGCACAATGGTACATAGCGACCTTGTGATCGCAACAGAGGAAATCTGACGCCGAAACGCTGGAAACTACCATTTTGATTGGCTGGTACGACGAATTACGTATTTGTTTACAAGAGCATCCAATCAAACAAACAGCACTATTACGATGTTAATTAACGCAAGGTCAAAGATATCGGTCATTATTTATGTCCTTGGGTCAAATAGTAGTCTATTACTGCAGTGTTTATCAATTCAAGGTTATAACATTATCATTATTTGCTCTCCTGTAATCCATCTTTTTAGGGGGAATTCGGAAATTCGTACTTCGTATTTTGCAACTTCAAAAACATATTTACAAAAAATAAGAATATCCCTACTAGTACAAGTGGCAAGCTCAGGCTATATGGCAATGTACCGGTGCTCATCAGAAAATAGCGGATCAAAAATCATGCTTGTCCTTTCTAATCTATGGCCGCGCACACAGGACGAAAGGTCGCTGATATTTTACCCGCATATACATAGCTTATATTGTATTCCTTGACAAATATTGGCATTAAAGCTGCAGTTTTTGCCAATCTACACTTACACACGGTATCTGTGGCGTAATTTAGAAGTGTACTAGTTTGGTTGTGGACAAATTGGCGAGTTTCAGGCCGACCTTCGGCAATCAAAAGGTGGGGGCGTGTATTGAGGGTTTTTATTTTCATGTAAAAAGTAGTGGGGGGCGTTAATTAGAGAATATACGGTAATGATATTTGTGATCATATATTTTTATTTTTAAATGCACGTAGGGACGTCGAGAGATGTTTCACAACATAGTACTCCTGCTACCCTATTTGCTTGTGATATTTTTAAAAAACAAAAAAATCAAATGGTGTAGTACAGAGATTTCAGTGTGATCATGGATGGTGTGACATCAACATATTCCAAAACCAAAAGTTTCCAAAACAATCAATTTTGATATGTAAGGTGTTATTTTGCAAATTGTGTATTTCATTTCCACAAGAGTTTGGTTTTTACATATTTTTTTAGCTCGAACTAGCGGTTTAGCACCTTGGCATGGTTTGAACGGTTTATAATTTTATAGCTATTAAACCTCTCCCACTTCCTTAAAAATGTGGATATAATGAACATTCAAATTGTTTAACACATCCTTTAATTCAAACACAGAACCTTGATTCAAGTTGTGGACTAAAACATGGTCGGATGAGAACAAGGATTAGGCAAGGAATGGACCATGGCGTAAGCTGAAGTGTGTCACAGCAATGCCAGGGAGAATTCGTGGACCAGAGCAAGTAGTCGTGAATGATCTCTGCATAGCTGGAGGATCAGTACGAAGACAGAAAGGGACCCGAAATGGTCGTCGTAGATTTAAGTTGCTGGAATTTGTCTCCCGCGAGATTCGGTGGTATGACCTCAACAGTCATGAGTGGCAAGCCACTCTCTCCAATGAAAACTGCAAGAAAAATTTTGCCCCTTGTCCATATGGGTGACTTTGTGTATGCATTGGTGGTAGGAGTGGACAATAGCTGCCTCGGTGGGCCTGCTGTTGAGTGCTACAGCATAGGCCTACAACAATGGCAATCCATTATGGATTACAAAGCATGCAAGGATCCATCGACAGAGTCTACAGGGGTAAGATCCTGGTGTATGGGTTAAAAGCGATTCGAACAGCCTATGTTCTGCAGATTTTCACACGTACAGAAATGAGGTACAGAATGGTGGAGGAATGTGGCAGGTAGGACTTGATAGCCAGAGAGTCATGCAAAGATCTGAAGACATGCCAAGTATGTCCTTACCGTGCAAAATGAGAAGGTCTACAGGATCAATTTTGCTTATGAAGATTGCAAAGACGAGGAGGAGGAATGAAGCAGAAATTGAGAAGCAAGTTTCAGTCTCACAGCTTGTATGTGATTTTCAATGCTACGATACCCCAAGTCAGCGTTGGTCCTACTGATGATCAAAGTAGTGATGCTTGAACACCTAGAAACAAAACCCTGAAGTGTAAAAACATCTTCTGCAATTGATGGAGAGTTGTATGCAAGTCTTGGGCGGTCTACAAAGATGGGGATCAATGAGTCACAGCATAGAAGGAAAGGTTAGAAGCAATTGAAAGGTTAAGCTTGAAGGACAATGAAGGGAGTGTTGTATGTTTTACCTATGACAAAGACGTAAAGCACCGTATAAGACTTTTGATGAGGGAAACGTGCCTGATTGGATGTAAACTTACAGAAACCAACGTATATTAACTGTTTATGATGCTATTAATAATCCCTGACACATGGCAGTTCTTGACTGAATACCTGCCATTTCCATAGGTTTCAGCACAGGACCTTTGATTCACACGACATGCACACATCATTAATAAGCTTTAACTGAGATAAGCATGGTGATATAGCACGAACAAACTTTTAACGGATTACTCAACAATATTTATAACAGGTCTAGGTTTGGCTGCCGGGCGGGCACCGCACTACATCGCGATTACACACGCTTAAAGAATCCTCAAAACACCAACAAAGCGAAGCCATCGGCGTGCTAATTACGATGTTACACCATCATATGCTTGGAGTGTGACCTTTTCCAACCAATTACATGGGGTTGTGCATGTACAATCAGGGGCAAACCCCAGGCGAAAGTAGGCAATGCGCTTTGTGACAACCAAGCGTTCTACTACTTCATGTGAAGTGGAATGAGAAATATGAAATCGGGAACTAGCCACAACGGAATAATGGAGCAATGTCATGGATGGGAAACGTTTTGAAGAAGTGTTGTTTTGCCTTGTGCATATTAAAAAACCATCAAGCAGGCACTGACAACGATGTCAGAACAAACCACTGACATTTTGCTAAAGGATGTTTTATAATAAGGGGTTTCAAAGCTTCCCAATTTACATTAAAATGTGTGATTTTCTAGTATCAACAGGTTTGGGTCAGTTAATCAGTTTTAAATGGGAAAGTTTTTTGAGGTGTCATAGGGCACACTCCAAAAAGAATTGGGGCCAAAATGATTTTTAACATAAAATTATTTTTTTTTTACTGCAAACATACCGATTTTGGATGGACACAATATGTCAACAAATGTAAAACATTTGCAAACAAACAAGATGATTTTTACCTACTTTTTGGAGAGGGGATTTTATTTTTTTTGTTATATTAGTATTTAGGGACACTTATTCAGACAAGACCAATAATTTTCAAACTATCTGTTTTCAGATCAATGTTTACAAACCAAAATAATGTTTTTCAGGGCAAAATGTCACATTTGATGGACATAACAATGGGAAGAATGTGTACATCAAAAAGTGTAAACATTCCCCCTCAAAAAGTCTAATAAAACTTACGTAACCACTCGGGTATAAGTCCACCTTTGGGTATAAAGCCCACCCCCAATTTTCAAAGAAATGCAGGGGAGGAAAATAGCGCACACGCGGGTGATAAGCCCAGGTGGTGTAATTTGGCATTTGGGACCAATCATGATGACATGGCAGTGATTACAGTGTAGATATTTAAAAAAGTTAAAACACCTTTTCTTCACAGCGATACGGAACACGGACCACCCGATCAAAAGCAGTGTTAGCACATTTAAAAGTCAGTTATGAGGCAGGTTAGGGACCAAAGGGACCGCCAATCCCCGACGCTAACCTCGTTCTGGTTAGGTGCGGGGCATGTTAAAAAATAAAATAAAATTGATTTACTGTATCGCATGTTTTATGTCCAATAAAAATTACGGTTTCAAAAAAATAAAAGAAATCACTTGTTGGTGTGATATCATAAATTCTACGATGTTCATAAAGTGATTTTAGATTTTTAGCCATCAAGTCTCTAGACATCGGGTATGATTCTAACACAAAAGACGGGTGGTGGTGCGCATGGCGGCCCAACTCCCCGCAAATGTCTCCTTTACTGTTGAATTGCGCGTAGTTCTTTGCAAAATATTTTTATGAGGGTTCGGTAACAGTTAATGAGAAACAAAGTTTATTGAAAACCTTACTGTCCTTTACCAGTATTTACAAGTTCACTGTTCAGTTAGCTACACTAAAAACTTAAACTTGACCGTACGCTTACACTCGGACGCCCAAATTGCTGCCATTTGGATAGTTTTGATGTAGGTGGTGTTTAATAACGAAAGAAAAAATACAAAATGTGTGCCCTGTTTGCTCAGATATGCATCACTAAATTTCAAGGGGAAACGATAATTTTGTGAATGACTTGCTCGCAAACTTAAAACCAAAATTTAGTGGATGAAGCCAGACCATCTGGAAAGTAGCTATTGGTACCAAATGGGTGGCGGGGGGGGGCAAAGAGGCATTTATAACAGGGATACCCCATACTAGGACATACACGAAAATAAAAAAATGTATGATGGCATCCTGTGGGAGTAGCTTAAGCGATCTAGGGGCTCGCACAAGAGTATACAGGGGTAAAAATTGGAAAAAAAGTGGTCCAGGTTTGAAGTGCTACCAAAATGTTCTTATGATCGCAAGGATTAAAAAATGTATAGTTGTGCTTCTCTGATTACCCGTATGGAGTTATAAGCTGAAAACCATTTATTGTAGGTCAAAGGTTAAATTTAGCTCTACAGGGGTCAAATACTAAAAAAGCTTCAATTTCAGTGGAAATGGTCTCATATAATTTGTAATGTACCACAAGTAAAAAATTAAGTATATTTAGAACCAATGTACAATGTATAGGTACCAAGTAAACACCAGCCAAAAATTAAACCCCAGACCTATAGGGGCCTAGGGGTAGTCTAATGAGGTGCGTAACTTGTTAATTTCACATTGCAGTGGTTTCCAAAATTCCCTTATTTTAATTGTAATAACAATTACAAAAACAATATGAGACCATTTCACTGAAATGAATTGTAGCATTTTTTAGTATTGGACCCCGTAGAAGCTAAATTTAACCTTAACGGTTTTCAGTTTATAAATCCATAAGGGTGTAAGGTCAGAGATAGCACAAATATACATTTTTAAACATCCTTCTGATAATACGAACATTTTGGTATGCACCTCCTCCACCACCTGTCATCCTTTCAAAAACATTGGAACACTTCAATTTGACCACTGTATAGATTCTTTGGCGACGCCCCAAGCAAGTTTAAGTACCCTTACAGGATGGCCATCATACATTTTTGTGTGTAGTCCCAGTATGAGTTAGAAATGGTATAAAGTGCCTCTTTGCACCCCCCCCAGGTGATACCGGCCAACATGCCTGGCTCACCCATGAATTTGTTAACTTTCAAATTACAGACTAAGATTAACTTTTGTGATGTGAAAGTATTATTAAATTTAAAAGAAATCCAAAGCCATACAATACCCCAAAACTTTATGGTGTGTTTTCTCCATTTGAACGCTGCATTTCTCCTCCAGCCAATTGAGGAGACAACCAGTTTGCGCGGGTAATTGCCGGTGTCGTATGAAAGACCGACTTAACCTTTGTGTTGGCGGGGGGTCTCAAGTAGCAGCACCGTGAGTAGTTAACCTTTGTGTTGGCGGGTACTCACATGGCAAGCACCGCAGCCCGGCTCAATCAGTTTCATTTTGTGTTAAAGTTACGGACAGCGGGACTCTATTTGTGTGTGCATTAGCCGGTTGTGTTTCTGTTGTACTTTCTGTGACGATCCGACGACGGAACTGCCCTAGCCTATCATTTGATTGACATCGGGTGGAGTGGCTGTCGGCTTGGTCATGTTTTGACGGCGAAATACCAACCTGCTAGACATCAACTAGTCTTGTTTTGACAAAATCGAGCTTGATAACAAACACCTGTGGATCTATCAAAGTTTGCAAAAAGGGGGGGTTTTGCTGTTTTCTTAGAGGAATAGAATTTATAAATGAAAGATAGAATTTTTTTTTTTTTTTTTTTATGTGTATCTGTTACAAATAAAGTACAGACCACGCGCCCTTTCCTGGGTGAATTATATGCTCTTAAAACGTTATCTGGATTTTTGATCCGATATTTTCTCCCAAGTTCTAGCCTTCAACGGGATGAAGCCCCCCTATTTTTTTGAGTAAAATCTTCCATGTAGGGGGGTTGGGCTTATACCAGTGGTTACCGGTAATTGTTATAGGCAACTCAAATTTCGACCAGTTTTGCTTTTGGAATCAGTGAGTTTAAACAGTGGTAAAAAAAATTTGGAACAATGCCAACCAAAAATTGTACTGGAAAAAAGGTGTTTTCTAGGTAAGGGCAAAATACTGGAATCTCTCTCGTGAAACATGCCTCAATGGGGACTTGTATACTGTAAAAGTCGATGATAATTTTGTTTTGTGGAATTTTTCGTTGTTTCAGCCGATTTTTAACATTTTTGCTGTTTTTAAATTCGCTCTTTTCTAGCATCCTACATAGACCTACACACAAAATAAACATTTTCGGGGTTTTTTTTTAAACTTGCGCGCTGAGTCAGAAGCGCTCGCGAAAGAAAGCGCGAAAAATTAATGTAGCAACAACATTTACACTTTTACGTCAGTATTGCAATTGTAACACAGTGTCACGAAATTATTATGGAAGCAATATGAGAATGAAATGAAAAATTTAAGAATTTGGCCCGTAATTTCGCGGCCTTTGGTAAGCCGCTACAAGTGACCAGACCAAAGTTAATTATATTAAGCAAGTGGCCGCTTTTGTCAGGATGATCTGACAAGTTGTAAAGAGTTTCTTTTGTGTTTTCACATGAAAGTATTGGAAGGAAATTGTGTCAACTAATTTTCCAAAAAGATTAAGTATTTAAGGTAGGGTCAGGTGAAAAGTTCACTTTTCAGCTGTTAATTGTTCGGTTAAAAAGGATCTCAAAATTACTTTCACAAACATAATCTTTGTAGGAAAGGTATGTTGCTTTCACCCTATTCTAATAGGGACTCTTTACAATCCAACCAATAGCCAATTCTTGATGGTCAGTGAATTTTCACTGGCTGTCAATATATAATATTGTTATTTGTGGAGACTTGTATAAACTCAATAATAATAATAACCCAATACAATAGTGAAAAACTTTGAGCAAATACACCAATACAATAGTGAAAAACTTTGAGCAAATACAAGGATGACTTGTTGTTTAACATGTTGAAGAAGGATATTTGATTGTGGCTTTAAGTGAATACCATATACATCCCTAAATTCAAAGCGGGCTTTATATTCCTGCATTATTTACAATAATGGAAAAATAGTTGAAATCCTCCATCACCCATTTTGCTACATGCTCATGGGCTAGGAGCCAAATAACCTACAGCTACTGTTATCACTCAAGGGAAAGCCCACACCTTCCACTTCAACTTAACTTTCCCAAAACCCCATCAATCATGTGGTATTGGTAAGACAGCTGATGATGATACCTCAATTAACACTGGGATGGGGAGACAGGGGAATAGTTTTTCCAAATTATTGTTCAAAAGTGTTATGATTATGATTACTAATTTGATATTAAAAGGGAGATTGAGCACCATTTTGCTCCAAGTAAGCTAATTGGTCTCGTATTCAATAGTCAGCCCGGGTTGGTGGGAACGATAGACCGCATTCCGTACCACAAAATAACCTTCACCTGTCAATGATCCTGTTGCAATCGCTAAACATGGTGCATGGATCGATTGACAGCTTAAAGTATTGTAGTCCTGGAATGTATGCATCTTGTCCACCAACATGTCTGGTGACTGACTTCATATTGAATATGGTCTATTGTGAGAAAAAAATCCATCCAATTTTATCATTATTTTGTTTTCACAATCTCGTGCTCTTTATTACTATACACATTTCATTTGAGAATGTAAATATGCACAACCAGAAACTAGGAACCTGACACAGGACACCAGACACGAGTCCTGGCACCAGACAACTGGCGTCAGACACTAGACACCTAAAACCTTACACCAGGCATCCCACACCCAACACCTGACCTTAACATTTGACACCTGGCACCCAAAATCTGACCCCCAACATTTGACACCCAGCACCTGACACCCAACATGACACCTGACACTACACATTTGACAACTGACAACACTCAACCCCAACATTTGACACCCAACTTGACACCCGGCACCTAACACCAACATTTTACACTGAACACCATATACCAAATGTCTGACACTTGATATGACACCTGGCATTTGACACCTGGCATTTGACACCTGACACCCAACATCCGATACCATCTGACACCAAACATCCGATACCATCTGACACCCAACACCTGACACGCAACATTACACCAACATCTGACATCCGTCGGTGTGTCATTGGTGTAAGATATTCATGAGTTAGACTAAAGACTTACGGAATGAAGCTGTACAATCCTTGTAATCCTTTGATCTTTTTATAAAAAAATTCATGCTAGGATAATTCTGTGCAGTCTTACATGAAGGATGAACCCACCTGTCACCCAACGCCAACATTTGGCACTCAACATGACATCCAACATCTGGCACCAAATGCCTGACACCAATAACCAGACATCTGACACCAGGCATCTGACCATGGCACTATACACCACCTCATTCTCCACCTGACACTACAAACCAATTACCACCAGCAACCAGAAAGTACCAAGAAATAAGACATTAAGACCAAAACCCATGAAACCTCACCCTCCAGGAAATGAACATACCTAAACTATTTCAACCAACCAATCATAGCCTCCCGCAGGCCAACTGTCCATTTCAAAATAATTGACACACAATTACTTGCTAGCTGTTACTGGGGCCATTCACTGTTTCCTGGCTATTTCACACTGTGTACAAGACATTGGATGGAAAAAATACAAAATACAAAATCATTTCCATGATCTGTAGCTTATATAAAAACCTGGACGTATTATTTGGTATCATCATAAGCAAGTTACACAGAGGATGTTTTCAGACCCCCCACAATCCCAATGCAAAACTAGTTAATCACTGGGGTGCAACTGCCTGTTGCACTGCAAATCCCATGGAATTGTGTACAATCGGCGATAACAGACCTTGATAACATAATAGGCATCAACTTGTTTTCCCCAATCAACTGATTCTGGACCATTGAAATAACAACTCAATAGTCCTCTAATTCAAATTTTACTGTAGAATCTATGTGCTGTGCAAGTGACGTTATAGCGTTACGTGACCCTGGTATCTAAGTACAATGTATACACTGGGATAAACCACAAAAGAAGTCATTGACATAGTATGTGGACATTCTGAAATCATCTCTTCATGTTACTATTTCACAATTTCACCTGTGGTGTGTTTTCATGTACATAAAATGGAAAAAAAGATGGACCTAAAAGGGTCAACAGAGTTGTGCTCACACACATTAAAGTTTGTTGAAGGAACGATTAATAAATAGTAAAACTTTATGTGTGTGCTTACTGACATTAAATTTGATTTAAGCCTATTATTATTAGAATCCCAATTGAGACCAGCATTTGAATGTTTAGGATTTTCAATAAACACAGAATTGCTGTAAAATACTTTTTTTATACTTAACTTGGATTTGGATTTAAAAGAAAGTGTTTGAATTCTATGCTTGCTTGCAAGCTCAGACTGATTCATTAGTACTTCCTTGTGACACTGCTACAGTTGTTCTGTTGTATCGAGATTGTTTGAAAACATATTGTTTTCTTAACTCCCGTTATTTGTAAATCTCCTTTTTCAAATGTCGATACTAACAAATTGCATCATCTTTGGGGCAACAAGATGACCCCCGAAACGAATATCCACAAATTTCTATTCAGGCGATCCTGGTGACGTCATACCAATGACGTCACCGGCGATCCATCATGCTCGTCCTCTTCCCTTCCCCCCCGCAACCCCATAGGCGCACCTCTCGGGCGACAACAAGTGGGGCTGGGTGGGAAGGGATCGACATTGGCAAAAGAATTTCCAAATACGGAATTTAAGAATACAATACTGTTTTCAAACCACTCCCTCATAGTTAAATCTCCTTAGGGTTTCCATGTCGATATACAAATTGCCATCTACATTGAAAAACCCCCTTTTTCCAGACTAGCACCGCATAGGCCGGAGGCCGTGTTCGGCCCGAAAAAGAGAGACCTAAAACACGATT
>JAMKCH010032047.1:0-23463 GCA_023653785.1 Ophioderma brevispina | reverse complement strand
CGGGAAAACTCGCCATGGTTTGATACGTGGAGCGTGCCATAGTCCTGCGTTTTTTTCCACTCGACCACACGCGCTCTCGACTCGTGTAATAAGTGTTACGTGTAATAATTATGCAATTATGTGTTAAGTGTAATAATTATGCAATTATGTGTTAAGTGTAATAATTATGCAATTATGTGTTAAGTGTAATAATTATGCAATTATGATACCAGCTCCCGCAACACAATTGTTTTTCTAAAACTACAATAATTAAAAAAAAAGAATTTGGTGCGCGTCATAAAAATTGGCTTGTGGACCGCTATTTTGAATCGGTACACAACCGATTTTCATTTCCCCCTATAATGTGGTCGTGTTGATGTGCCAGCAATGACCAGAATTTTGGTAAAAACAAAATCCAATGGCAAAGTTGTTTTCAGGAGGGGGATACAATACATGACACCCCCCCCCCACACACACACACACACACACACACGGGAGTGCACAAGACATTATACAAAAGTGTTAAGGGCCGCTTAACCTAGGAAATCCAATCAAAAATAAAAGAAATAGCCTGAAAATTATGACACATTTGCTAGCTATGGGAACATCCTGTTTTCCCAATGTCTTGTTTTGTATGTTGAAAGACATTTCTTTTTAAGTACCTCACTTCAATGTGTTTTACATAGCTATGAATTGGCAAAACCACTTTTGCTTGGCAGCCATTTTGAAATCCAAGATAGCTACCACAACCAATTAACGAGCCAATAATATACCATCAATGTTCTAATTGTATTAATTGATCTTGAAAATTTGAGGATAGACATCACAATCTTGCTTCTCTCTCAGAGACTGGGATATGGATTAAAATAGACATAATTTGGTGACCATTTTGATATTCAAGATGGCAGCCACAACCGAATGACACAAGCTAGTGATCCAATATTGCTATAAATATTATTCTTATTGGATTCCTTGACCCTTAAAATATGGGCATAGGCACTCGATTTGTTCCTCTACAGGGCCCAGAGAAGAGGTATATGGGCAAAATGTGACAGCTTAGCAGCCATTTTGAACTTCAAAATGACCGCCTCGGCCAAATGATTCTGACTGATGGACCCCTTTCTTTAAGTTTTCTGACTGACTTAGAAAACCCATTACTCAGAAGGCCCGTTATTCAGAAAATATCCCGACGTTTGTCAGAAACATTCTGACTGACGGGTCTTCTGAATAACGGGCCGTTTTAACATATAAAACAGCCCACTAATCAGAATTCTGAATAGCGGGCCTTCTGAGTAACGGGTTTTCTGAGTGACCAAAAGGACCCATTAATCAGAAAACCCGTCAGTCAGTCTTTTAAATAAAATAAAACAAAAAGCCCACTATTCAGAAATCCCTTTATTCAGAAGGCCCGCTATTCAGAATTTTCTGAATAGCGGGCCT
This sequence comes from Ophioderma brevispina, assembly GCA_023653785.1. Taxonomy (NCBI): domain Eukaryota; kingdom Metazoa; phylum Echinodermata; class Ophiuroidea; order Amphilepidida; family Ophiodermatidae; genus Ophioderma; species Ophioderma brevispina. The sequence goes on along the minus strand of JAMKCH010032047.1, from coordinate 22,044 downwards.
TCTGAGTAGTGGGTTTTCTGAATAGCGGGTCTTCTGAGTAATAGGTCTTCTGAATAGCGACCTGCACCCTTGCCGAATGACATTCTCCACTTTGTTGGCTCCTTTCTAATATACTACTTCAATTATTATAAAATATTTTGAAAAACAGCATTTGTTCACCAAAAATTCTTTGATAGCTGCTGGCGGTGGCTGCTAAAATAATCTTTCATTGGTTTAACACGTAAATTAATGTAATCACTTTGGAGTTAATACTGTGTAAATTCTTTAAATTGATTTCTAGGTTGCTTACCGAAACGGACTTTCGATACAAAATATATTTCTTATTCTGACGGGGACAACGGTCATCTATATAGTGAATACGTTTCTAATTACAAGTGAACAATCAAAAATAAAAGAGCCGGAACCAGGTAAGCACATGCTAAACGCAACATTCCAAAAGCGTTGTAAAGGTAAAAATTAGTGTTATTCAGAAAATTATAAACATTCACATGCTAATTTGACACCGTAGAATTTATATACTTTTTTATAAGTAAATTGCCTTGGGGTATGAGGCACTATGAGCTAATAAAATCTCAATTCCCATGGTGCAGTTCAAAAGCTTTCATTCACCAGTGTATGGAGCAAATACATCCACAGGTTTTTTTAGTATGATTTATGATACCCAGAATATACATGTTCAGCTGATGTTAACATGTGCCCATCCAAGGATACTGAACTGAGCCCTTGGAAGAGAGTATGATTTAGCTCATAGTGATGAGGGTTGGGAAGTTTAATTGTTTTGCTTAACTGTGTTAAAATGAACCAGTTTCTTTGGTTCTGTTCGAGGTTGTGGCATTACTCTCTAGTTAATAAATGAAGTAAAAATCCTGTTATATTTCTCAGGCAAAGCTAATTAGGCGACTGTCCAGTTTTCTCAAAACACGTTTCGAATATTCGAACCCAATTCTTAATTTTGGATATTATGGTTCACGATTTTCAGAACACCAAATTACCAAAATAATTGATTGGGTTTTGTACTGTAAAACACGTAAGCGGTTCACTGATCTCATTGTGGTAAAAAAAGCAAAGCAGATTAATACCTTTTAACACTCTTTGAAGGAGGGAAGTTAAGAGAAATGTAAGAACAACAAGACAAACACACAAAACGAAAACAAAACAAATCAAAAACAATAACGATGCAAACAAAGAAGAGAACAACATCAATAATATTATCAATATCAACAACAATGTATGTTGATTGCGCGTGATTAGCCTGGTTCTCGACAATGTTCCCGATCCTGGAAGAGTGGTTGTGGACGGTTACTATCAAAATGATTTTATTCTTGATTTATAATTATTTTGCTTTGTAAAACTCCTGTGATACTAATTTTATTTTGCTGTTAGTATTGTGATATGTAAACTCGGGTACGATGATCTTTTATGCCTTTTGGTCCTTTCTAAGTAGCGGCTCTATATTACGAGAGTTGATCTCATCAGGTGGGCCATGGCATGTTTGCCCTTTGGGCCATTCTCCGATAAAGTGTTCAAAAAGCGGTTTTTCGTGTCGCTGACAGGCATGCACAGGATAAAGATTGTTTTTGCATTTTAAGATTGAAGATTTATTAATATAATTTATAACTAGGAGTTATGTTTTCAAAATGATCCGGACTAGAAGTTGTAGCAGGACGTGAAAGTATCAAGCAATAAGGCTGATGATGCATAATTCTTGATATCACAATGTCGCCAGCCCAAATCCTTTCTTTAAAATGTGTTCCTGCTCGTTACACAAGAGTGCATATCACAGATTACATGGTAATTCTTATCAACCTCTATCATGCCCTAATTATAAAGTTCAAAACATGATAATATTGGATTATTAAAGTTTCGCAGGAGTTCTCTGAGTGCATGTCGCCAATATTGCAGCAGGATACGTTACCATAATGCGAATGGATACCAAATTGCCGAAAATAACGGTAGAGGAATGTTCCAATATGGATAAATCGAGCAGATGTCAATATACATGTTTTGCATAAAAATCTGGTTTTAAAGTAACAATTTCCAGGCTTAGTAATGAAGGGAATCACTTACGTTACGTAAGGGATTCCAAAGCAACACAACAAAACCCAGTCCAAAACGCAGTCCCTACATGTTACAGTCCTTTTACATTTTTAACAGATAATTTTCGTCAAAGAATTCAAACTCCTGTCACACACACATATTGCTTTGAACTAATCGAATACGTTTATGTAAGCTCGTGTCATTTTGTGTAGACTCACGAATATATGCATCTTTACCTTTGTGGAACACGAAAGAGCTATACACTTTAGTATATTTACAAATGTTCAAGAAAGCTTCACAAGGTTACAGTTAGATTTAAGATTGGATTGGATTGGAGCATCCTACTTCTCTGTCTCAACTGCATGCATTACAAAGACGTACCTTCCGCATCATTGGCCTCACTGAAAAAAATACCTTGTCACACATCAAATCTAGCATCTGGGAATTTGCAAAACATTTGGGGTTCTCACACCGTTCCATCGTATGTACAATCGAGAGGCTCCAGAACTCTTGTGACAATTAGTTCCTGAGTATCTACAGTTGGATCCCATGACTTAGCTGCTGAAGTTCCTCTTTCACATCTAGTTTGCCACCAGAGATCCTTCGTTCCGTCATCTGCTCACATCTGGAATGCTCTTCAAGAATACACCCCACATCTGGAGAGGCGAACCTGTTTCAAAATGAGATCAATCGCTCTTGCGGCACCAAACGATAAGCACTAAGCTAACTGGATGGTTGCTGTTCATGCTCTTATATGCCTTTAAGATGTATAACAATGTATAACAACACGGAATAGTCAACGTCAGGTTCAGGAGTTGGTACTTGCTTATCAGCTTCTACTCTATGTAAACATTTTATATGACGAGCCTTTTTTTAAATTACATTTTGAACGCAAAGCGCACAGGATGCCTCGGGGGTCTAAAGTACTTCACATTTTAAATTGCATGAATGCGTGAACATTACGCACACCAAATAATTGAAATATCAGGAGGAAGAATGGTAGTAAATACGTGGAAAATAATAGAAACTATTCATGAGAATAATGGTAACAAGGGCGTGGAAATATGTAGAGGAGAAATGATTGTTCTCTTTAAGTGAGAAGAATACAGATAGAATAAATTTCACGTTTTAATCCCATTTTAAATAGGTTGTATTTCTTCAAGACCTGCCGTAGAAATTCACAATGCCATATTTATGTTCTGTGAAAAATATAATGACGATATTGACTTTATCAACAGATTATGATTCGGACAGAAATGGACTTTTTGAAACTGACCAAACCGAATTCTTGCAAATCGATTTTCCTACATTAAGAAGCTGTTTAAGGTCGCCACTGTATTTATCGTTAGTTGGTTTCGTCTCTATTTTGCAACTGCAAAATCAGTACTTCATCGGTGCTTTTAATTCATGGATTACTGAATTCACTGAAGGAAATGACGACAAAGGTATTCTATTAATGTCTTCACATGCAATCTTGGAGAAATAAATGTTGGAGCAATTTGAACGATTTTCGGAAAATTGTTCCCCCATCTCCCCCAACCAATGATGACTAGGGCATCGTCATCAGCAGTCTTGCCAATTCCCCCCAACATTGATTGATGGGGGGTTGGATAAGGGTAAGTTGAAGTGAAAGGTTGGGTCTTTCAATTGAGTGAAAACATGGCCTTTGTAGGCTCTTACTCTGTCCGGGTGAGCAATGTAACAAATTGTGGTGAGTGTTCCAACTTTTTTATCCAAGATTGTGGTATCTATAATGTCACGTTCAGAAATCAAATTTTCATTCATTATAATTAATCATTGGTTGCCTAATTTGTATGATCGATAAAAATCCGAGAAAGTCATGTCAGTTTGCATCTCCGACCCCCAAAAACAAAAACGGCAAATGGGACACTGTCGATTGTCTGATGTTGGTAAATGGGTCGTCCATTGATACGAAAACACCCGCCATTGAAGGTGATTTTTATTTTGCACAACTCTCAGAGGATGCGACTTTCTTTGAAGCATCCACATTATCAGGTAACTTCAAATGTCGCACCACTTAAAGGTTGGTGGCAAGATCAAGGTTCAATTTTTAACATGTTTTCTCCGCCTCGTGGAAGCATATCACCCAAAACAACTGATTATACATGTTTAGGTTAAATCGGTCCAGTTGGTCGCAAAAAGTAGCAGCAGAAATTTGGCCCATAGGGCAGTGTGTGTGTCGTCGCATTGAGGTAGAGAGAAAAATATGAACTTTCTTCCGACACCAAAGTCACAGTTTTGATGGGGGATGGGAGAGGGGAGAGTTGTCGATAGGGTCAGCCTCCTTTAATAAACTTATATCTAAGAACAAAGGATCTATAGTGTATCAATGAAAATCAGCCCCCAAAAATTGTCCTGGACGACTTCTTTCTAAAGTGTTTCAACATGACCATGTAACTACTAAAAAAATTAATAATTATTCCACACTAAAAAGATGTCATACAATAACCATTATGCCAACAAACCTTGCAAAATCGTTAATAAACCTCTATCACTTGACTTGACTGCGCTTAAAGGCTGACTCAGAGATTTCCCGATGAGGGCGCACTAAATTTTCAAACAAATCGATTTTTTGCATATACATAATGCCTGCCCATATACTAATCACTGTGTGAAATAACTAAGCTCAAATCGAAGTCCTTCATATAGAAAATCACAACTTTGATATAAAATTCCGGATCCGGAATTTTGTTATATACGGTATCCTATGGCACTGTTATATTGTACTGTGCATAAATGTTTACTGCATGAAAACGGAACATTCGATTCATCTCTAACTTTGGAATTAATCATTTTAGGCGACTATCTTTAGTTCTAGATGACTATTTGTAATTACTCCACAAAATTAATTATATTTCGAAATCTCTGATTCAGTCTTTAATTGACCTGCGCCCCTTGACTGCCCTTAATTGACATATTATCCATTGATGGTTTGGAACTTCCCGACTCCGTCACATTGGCTCACCACAAGCAATTGACAAATTAATATCCATGACTTTATATTTAAATTGCTGCACACTATTAAATGAAATAAGGATGGATAATTTAAATGTTGTATCATGAGAGATTGTTGTAATGATCTGTTGACATGCGACAAAGATGAAAATCAAATTTATTGGTTGGCTGCTATAGGCTGAATGTCATTGAAATCACTAGAGGTCATTTGCTATTGGATACATGTTCATTAAAAGTCCCAGGAAATGAGATGATAAACCACCTCCAAATCTTTGTGGGACATTCCACTGCAATAAACAAAAAACGAATACACTACCAGTGACATCATTTGTGAAACTATTGATTATCGGTCAGTATCATGAATAGATTCACACCAGTCACTGGAAATTTCTATACTCTCTTTGAAAAATCAAGGCACCACGAATGATTGTCATTCACCAACTTAAATATTTTTTTTATTTTATTTTTTTTTATTACCTGTACTTGGTCGGGCGGGCGGGGAAAAGAAAGACATCCACAAATTAGGCCACCAGACCCACATAATCACGTCACTTTTCTAACAAACACAAATAATGAGCTCTTTACCATATAGATATATATTATTAATAGTAACAATAATGCATATTACATGCTGTCAAAATATGTTTTTTATCCGGCCCTCATAGTTTTGCAAACATTGATTTCTGAAGTTAGTTGGTGGTATCAATTTTGCTAATCCATATTTGCTTTCACTTCCTTTTCATGTACTAAAAACTGGTTATTTTTATCAAGTAATTTATGTTTGTAAATAATCAAGTTTTCCACATTTTTTAAATTATAGTATTTAAGGCTTATATTTTGCGTATTGGAAGAATGCCAAGGATTATGATAATATTTTCTTTATAAGAAATAAAGATAAAACGCCAATTTAAAAAGGACTGTAAGTGAAATCATTCAACTTTCAACACCTTTTTGCCAATTAAAGAATAGAAATGTTGTGTAGTCTCCCAGTTTCGTTACAGAAAGTACATAGGTTAATTTCAGACATATTCCTAATAAAAAGAGATGAGTTTGTCCCCAAACTTATATTTGTAAGCGGTATTGAAACCATTAGTTTTTGGTCGAAAGAGTCTCTTAAAAGGGGAGATCGTATACTCCAACCATTTTCATCGGAATCAAAGTATTACATGTTATTACTCAATTTTGTTTTTTTAGTTGGTTGTTTTTTTTTTTTTTTTTTTTTTTTTTTTTTTTTTTTTTTTTTTTTTTTTTAATCATTAATTTTTATATTTACATGAGAAGGGCGAAACGGGTATGAAAATGGTCATCTATGTTGATTTTTTCGGCAAGTTAAGTTATCGAGAATATTTTTAATTGATTTACGTAATTTTCAAAAAGTACAAAAGCGATTGGAGTGTTTAAATTTTTCGACAAACGATTTCTTGTGTCAAACCATTCACCGTACATTTAGAAAATCTTAATAAAACGAATGCCTTTTTAGTCCCATGCTTTAAAATAATAGTTTGTTATCTATTTTATATCATCATTTCTCCATATCAACTGGGTTTTGCATATCGTGCACTATCAAGTTAGCCCTGTGTGTAAACAAGACCAGCCTTAAGCACCGTCTTTCCAAAAGGCCGTTACTGTGCCAGAGTGCTGTTGATCTTAGGTAGTTTCCCCGTACCATAAATTCATATTATTAGTTATCCCGTTGCATTTCTGGAATATTCGAGTACATTTATCATCAAGTGGATTAATTTAAAATACGTTCTAATCCCATGTAAATTTTTAAAGATGGCAAAAAATCATTCTAATTAACCTTATGGTACCACCTTTCTTATACATATTTTCCATTTGCTTACGTTTATTTTATCTGTTTTGATTCCAATAAAGTCATCTATAGTTGTGTTTTAGTTCTCGGCAAAGAGAACATCCGACGGTCAGGAAGAGGAGAGTACTAAATGATTAAATTGTTTGGAGAGGTATAATGATTTTACTACTGTAATCCTACCCAACAAAGTTATATTTTTTTTTCCCAATATTTCATTTGCTTTTTAATTGTTTCAAACAGTTTACATGTAAAGTAGACACCTCTTTTAGCTTCAGGAAAAATCAACACCCAAACAGGTAAAGAGCCCCTCAGTGACCAAGCATAGCTTTTTCCTTGTTTAATACGGTAACTGCTAACTTACTACTACCAATCAATTCAACCTTGTTTTTTGATTGGTTATTTTATACCAGATATTACGAATATTGATCCCATATATTAATTGTAGATATTAGAGATCATCAGATCCATCTAGAAATACTGTTGTATCGTCAGCAATTGGGTATTTTGCTTCAAAACCTGCTAATTTAATACTTTTAATAAATTTATTTGCCTTATCATTATACGATTAATATTTCTGCGCCAGAGAAGAAAATATGGAGGAGAGGGCATCGCCCTGTCTACATCCTCTTTGAATATCAAATCTTAAATATGATGCTTTTAGGTCACTCTCGTAGACTGGACACAAAATCACATCAATTCTATTTGCATTTACAGGGGACCTTTAAAAGGGCGATGAACACGATCGCAAGTTGATCTTCCAGCTTGCATTGTACTCCATATTACAATCAATGGTATTGGATTTTTTAACAGCAGTCAGGCATAATAAGCTAATAAAAGCAAGTTAGAACACTGGAAAACTTAAAAAATTGAATACATACAAGTTCAAAAGAAGTAAGGCCTGTATTAAGAAACTAAATGTTTCAGACACAGAAGAGGACAGCGAATAAAATGATTTCTTCCTTAATTGATATTTTTTCAGTTTCATTCTACACAACAGTATTTAACGCAATTCAAATGGTCGGAGTTATATTTGCTCCTTTGTTGGGATTTCTATTGGATAAGAAGGTCGAAAAAGGTAAGAATAAACGTAGAGACTAGAATGCGTATTCTTTTCCCTTCTCAGAAGTCGTATTTTTAGAGTTCTTAGTGGTGCTAAACGAGCCAGTAACTTTGTATAGTGACAAGAAATGGAGTAATACTGTCATCGAAATATATTATCAGGTTTACCAAAATAGCTGTAGTGTTTAATGGAAAATGTAATGGAGCTACATTTGACTACCATAAATATGAACAGGCGTCTTACAAATTTTGTACTGTAAAAAATAGCAGATGGCTCCATCACGTACCTAACCTTATACATTTAACATTTCACCGTGGCATTTACTATTTAATTTACCTTGTTGATTTTCGAAACCTCATACACCAGCTGAAAATTATACAATCAAAATTGCTATAACATTACAGTCTACGTGTTAACGAGCCAGACATTTGAGATGTACCGAAAGTCAATGCATTGGGCGATGAAAGCTCGATATCCATGCTTTTTTAACTTTGTTGGTGTGACCAATCGTGAAATGGGAGCTTTTTAAATAGATGTGATTACTGGGACGAGCCTTCCTAAATCTGCAGTCTTCCACCCCATATTTGCATTGCTGGTAAAGTTGGCATATCGAGGAAGAGTGTTTATCCTTTAACAGTGATTCAGGTTTGTCTGTTGATGTTGCATACCAGGAGAGTATCATCAATAGCAAAACTTCAAGATCGTTTTGACGAATATCTGGATGGCGTTTTCTCTTTCTAGGCACAAGTAAAGTATTCACGTGTGAGTGCACGGTCCATAATGTGCAACATTGTCATGAGTCAAAGAGAAAGTCTGTCTATCTATCTGAAAGCGGTCTTTTAATGAACGCAGTTTGTCCCGAGCGAATATCAGAATTGAAATACTTGAATAGCGATTGCGTAAGATCCGAGATCTCTGTTGCAGCTGTTATTAACGGTTGGACTCTGTGGGAGTCAGTCAAGTTAAGAAAAGCCCAAAGCGTTGTTATAAAACAAGTAATAACTACAGAGTAAAAAATGGACACTGGCTATTCACGTCATTTTGCATTTAAGTAACACATATCTTCACATATGTGGTATCATCGGAGAGCTTGCTTTATTTAGCTTTAATATACTACATAGGTTATCATTCCTTTTGGTTAAGTAAAGACCAACTACAGTATTTTGAATGAAGTACTCCCTTTTGTGCTCTATTCCACGGATTCACATGCAAATAAACGGCGATCGACGAAGCAAATAAGTATCCTGAGAAGGGAATCGACGATGTTTTACCCCACAAAATGCGATCTCAATTTACCTTGGATGATCTCTTCCTCTCGTTGTCTTATTTGGTAGACCAAAGCATTGCACATCCATTTGTGTTTCAATACTATTGTCACTGTGTTTTACACCATGAAGATACCAATTTCGTGCAATTCAACCGATGAAGTACAAGGAATATTTCTCATTACAACAAACATGTGAAAACATAGATCTATTTCCCTTTTTATGAAGTTAATATACCGTACAGCAAATACAGGGATTAGTCAATAAAAACTGGGACACTGATTGCGACCAAAATTTGCATTTTAGATACATTTTTCTTCCACAACGAACGCCTATTTTAGTAGCTTTAATTTGTTTGAAAAGACACTCCAATTGTTAGGTATAGCGGAGTTACATCTTTTGAATCGGGCAGTCCGTTTTATGATTATATGGGGGGACTGTATTGAACAGCTCTTATGTGAGTGTGCAAATCCGGATAAAATTGGAATTGTGGTACACAAGTACTTTATCCATTGATATCAAAAACTTGATGGAAGCACTTGCCACACTCCTTCAATGGCCCCCAGCTTGGATTCAAGGTTCACAGGTGTAAATTTTTAAAATGTTCCGATTGTGTTTGAAAAGCACACCATAATGTCTTCTGGTTACAAGGATTCCCAAAAGGGTATAGTTTATACTACCTATGACTTATATTTAAGGAATTAATTGGTTAAAACACTGTAAGAAAGGAGTCAATTTGGTTTGTACACACATGGGTCAAAAATTAAAAGTTCTCCAATTTTTGTTTAATTGTGGGTCAAGTTTGGTTTTACTCATATAATGAAATAGCGTGAATAGTTGACTATCTTACGTGTTGGCTTATTAACCGAAAATGGCGAATAAAGTCAAACAGCTATTGTCAGCTATGGGCATTCTATGACCGTGACCTATTTTTTGGAAACTGTTGAAAACTAGCATAACGGATAAGGCAAACTATTCCTTATTTCAATCATTAGATAGGGAAACAATTTGCCCACATATTTACGAATAAAAGCAACTTTTAACTTTTGACCCATGTACACACCAAAAGTTGACGTTTTCACCATTTTACAGTTTTTACCCCCATAACTCCTGAACTAAAGCCATAGATAGTGTAAACTATACCTTTTTGGAATCCGTGTGCCAGAAAACACAATGGGTGGGTTTTTTAAAACATTCAGAACATTTTAAATTTTTGACCCCTGTATAACTTGAAACCCAAGCGGGGGGATTAAGGGGGGTTTTTTTTTTCTGTGTTTTTTTGTTTTTTCCAGTGCTTCCATCAATGTGATGGATTATCATCATTAAGTACTTGGTGCAAAAATTTACAATTTATCGGAAGCGCACCACTCTACACTACAGTCTCTGCTTTTATCAACGGAGTCCCAACGTTAACAATGTTTAAATACCAAGCGATCAATGCAACAAATCCTTGACCAAATGGGGTATGTCCACTTTCATATTAAATTAATGTTGGATTACATGAAAGAAAAATGCAATACAATTTAAAAATAACATTTTATTTTGCAGATATTACGCGGCGGGATCCATTATTGGACATGAAAAACAGTAATTGGCCTTCGCCGTAAACAGCAATGGTTAGGTTTACAGTTTTCTCTTGTTTAATCCTCCATACCAGTGATTTACATCCAGGACTTATCTTTTCTTCTAATATGTATCGGAAGTGCATTCCTTTATGGAGTTTCCGTAGGATTTATACTCTTGCGTAAGTATCGCTTAACGTTTTACAACATTCACTAGGTTTTTTCATAATTCACTTTCCATTTATCAGTCAAATGTCAAGTCATTATTGTTGTACCAATCGTTGAGTACGAGGAACGATATTCTTTCGCGCGGCTTGATTAGCAATTTTAATTAATTATTAACACAGATTTACGTAATTTGTTCAAACTGGAAATTTTCATAGGCATTCCTGTCTAAAAAAAAACCCCCTATAGCTCGGAATGTTGACTTTAAAAGTATAATAGGCAAGTTTTTATTTTGTTCTTTATGAACGTGCTTATGGTATGACATATCAATATGCAAATGAGCGATATTAACAACCAAATTCAGTTAAAATTTCCGGGACAAGCTAAATCGGCCGTGATACGTTTGCCGAATTTACCATTCAGTTGTGCTACCGCACGGGGGGATAACGTACTTACTTCTCTAACATTTGAAAAAAAAAAATATTAGGTAAATCAGGAAAAAAGTGTATCCCAAAATGAAAAGAGTGCCACAGTATGTAGAAAAATGAAATAAAATGTCAACTCAATTTACTTCCAGAATGCCAGGAGTGACCAATATGTTAAAACCGTAAACTCAAGCGAACAATAGAGCATGGATATTCAACAAATCAACCTAAAGCACTTCAGGACACTTTCTCATCAGGGTATGCAGGTCCATGTTATGCCCCACAACTGTGAAATATTTCAAGTATTCATAACATAAAGGAAACATATCCACCTAGCTCATGATTTTAAAAAATGTAGGGTCGATAAATAAACATTGCCTTTTTGTCGGTAAATTGAATTAGAATAGGGTTTTAAAGCAATAACTTGTGGATTTAGGTTATGCACAAATTAGGTCAACCTTTGCCATGGGCTTTTCTGTCATGAATTTTGTCCATTTTTTCTTTTCGAAAAAAAATATTAATCGTATTGTCAAAGTTAATTGAACACACAGTAGAATCTCAAGATTTATTTTATCGCGAACGAGGAAAAAACTCACGCCAATGCAGCAAGGACATTCGAAATTTGTTCAACTTCGTGCACAATAACAATGGACCAGATGTAACAGAATGTGAAGTGTGTTACGGGCCGATTATTGAATATCATTAGCCCATTGTTCGCTTGAGTATGTTGAGGTTATGTATATCCATTGGTCACTGATATTCTAGAAATAAATTGAGTTGACATTTTCTTCATTATTCTAAATAATGTGCACTCCTTTCATGTGGGGACACAGCTTTTCCTGGTTAAAATAATATTGTTTTTTTTAATGTCAAGTCTAATCTAGGCATTAACAGCAGTTATCTAATTAGTAACGCTGACGGATTGGCGCCAAGATAGCGATTAATCTCGCTTTTGAAACTCTGCAAGTCCTGGTTTGATGCTACATGAACAGGAACGGCATTCCATAAGCCTACAGAGATTGGGAGAAATGATCTTCTGTGGGAGGCCAAGTTGGACCTTGGGACTTTCATAGCAAGGTCATGAGACCTGACTGAGAATTTTAGTAAAGGAAATTAGTAACCCCCAGGTCTGGAGCACGAACATTTGATTAAAAGGCCAACATTGTATCATGTACCATAGCCTAAAAGTAAGTCAATATATAATGATGTAGTAATTTCTGACGGCGGCGGACTTTCAAAGACCTAAATATGAACTACGTTATAGTTCTTGACTGTGATTTATGTCCAAAAGTTTGAGATTTGTGACGTTATATCGGGGGTCACATCCGGTGAAAAGTACCGGAAGTGGTGCCACTGGCGTTCCTACTGTCTGATTATTACAAATGCCTTTTATTAAGCATTCACGTTGCACATTGTTGGTGGATTTAAATTTACGGTGCGATAAATAGTATCAATTCAATAGGTTACCCATCTAAATACTAAGTCCATGTTTGCCTCTGGGGCGCCAGCTTCTTGAATGAACTTACCTCGGTTAGTGTAAGCCCGACATGTGCTTGTACTCCTTCCTCGTATACTTGGCAAAGGATGCCATTTCACAACGTTCCAATATGAATATCAAATTATTCTAGTAGTAATTAACTGATTTTAATGATTGTTTCAACCATTTATAAGATAAACATATATGGGTTAAAATGGTATCTGCTATGATAAAATAATATAATTTCTTATTAGTACATACTTTAATTTTCTTGATACACTTTGCATAAACAGATTTCCAAACCAATTTTTCGGTCGCCTGTATGGAATACTTATTTGTTGTGCTGCTGTTGTAACCTTGTTGCAGTATCCGTTATTTGGTATCGTCAAAGGACCTCTTAATGGACACCATCTCTATGTAAGTCATAATAATCTGTGAATAAGGAACATCTCATGCTCAAACACAAACAGTAACTTGTATGTTAAGGTGATTGCGGAAAAGAGACGGACAGAACAGTTTTGGGAAAGAATTTAGTATTGTGCCACTACTCTATGAATTCGGCAGCCTTAACGGAATAAACTGCATATTGAAGGATGTGGTGGCAGAATATTGAATTCATACCCAGTTTTTGGCTAAATGCATGACAAAACAGTGGTACAGATGGTGGTAGAGCCCTCTGTCCGTACATTTGGTTCTTGGCTGTTTGATTTTCAATAACATTTACCATTCACGAACACAAAAAGAAAAGTACGTTTAGATGAATACGTTTTTTAAAACCTCGTCCCCCCGACTTAGCTCAAAAAGGTTGAGATTTTCATATCATCTGAACCGTTATCCTTAGTAATCCACGTGTACCTAATATTACGTGCAAATTCGGTCGTATCTGTAAGAAATTTGCAATTTTGTATTTTCTGTCCGTAAACGGATAGATATTACAGCACAGTGGCCTATGGGACCGTGTGAAACAAGCAATTGCTCATAACACAAAACCGGAAGATTGGGATCAACTCAAACTTCGTGAATACGCTTTTCTCAAGGATATCTAGTGAACAATGAAAAAAACAGAAGATGCTTGAATCACGAAATGCACTTTTAACATAAAGTAAAGGGTTGAGATCATCATTACCCATTTATTTTCCCTGCGAAAGAATCCTTCAATCATAGTTCATTACGGTTCTCGGTACTTGGTGGGTGGTCCAACGGACATGTATACTAGTCTGGGAGAGTTTGATACGAGCTTGTTGCTGATTGGTTAAAATTTATTAAAGATCATGAGTCAAAAAATATCGACCGACTGGTAGATGTCTTGATGAGATGTCTTTGTATTGAAGACATTGCAAGAAATTCTTTCAAAGGTTCTATATGCAGTAGTATTGTATTTTGGTAAGTTTATTTTAGGTCCTACCTTGAATCTGAATGAATGAACTGCACGTTGTTAACAGCCAGCCAATTGACCGACCTGAAACGAAATTCACCAGACTTATTGCGATGGGTATTCGCAGTATTAAACAGGACACCCATCACATATTGAAAACGAGACTAGTACGGTTTTGTACCTCATTACCGGGTTAGGACGACGTGTTCGATTTGGGCGTTGGGGAATTTCCAACGTAATTTGTGGAACTGTTTACGTGCATTTACTACTATTGCAATCTCTGTCGCACTTTATTACAAAATCGCCTCTTAACCTTAGGGCAATAAATCTTAGTATATATTTTGGAATGTATTATTGACTTCAAAATCCTTCGGGGTTTAGTGGATTCACCCCGCTGCAAACAGAAGTAATTTCAAATACGTCCATGTAAGATTTAAATCTCTTGAACCAGATATAAGACCTGTAGTCAAGTCAATCGTCTGATACGCGTAATAGCACCCTCCTACCATTAAAAGTCTTTGAAAAGACTAGCATCGGGTCGCGGCGGATGTTGATGCCGATTTAAACTTACTGTTGCCGTTAGAGTGCATGTCCTACCCCCTGCCTATTAAATTTATACCATGGAGAATGCATTGACCCATGACAAATATTGTTTTCGCGTTTAAAACAATGCAAACTCTTGTAGATATATTGAAAATAAAAGGTAAGGTAAGGGGGTGGACCTTTGTATACAGTACGAATGTCCATCTCTTTTTCTAAGCCTTGAGCAGACACCTCTAGAATCCATGCATTGCTGTATGGATCGCTATACCTTCAATATTACACTTGAAAATACTATCCTTTTAAAACACCAACTAAGCACGAATAATAATGGTTAATTCATTATTTTCGGCATGTAATATAGGTGAGCAGATTAGGGTGGTATTTTTGGCGGAGGTGGCAAGGTTCCGCGTACTCCAAGCTAATTTTGGTGTTTTTGGAAAGTATGGCTGCTGACAACTCATACACCAAAATTACCCAGAATCCCTTTGGGGAACATATTGTAAGGCGTTTTCAAAATGGCCGCCATTCTTCTGTATTTTGGGTATATCGTTTTAATACCGCATTCTTATAATTACGATTCGAACACCTTGAACTATTTTTTATCAATTCTGATAAGTAGCGCTGTTATTGAAGTTAACACGTGATCACTTACAGTAGCATAACAAAGAGGGTGCTAGCCAAAATGGGCCGCCAATGTGCGGTGAATGACTACGTACTGAGTATATTATTTGTAAAATAATTGATTAGGCGGTGGTGAAATGTAAATACTACAATCTAATGTTGGTAGTTTTGGAAAGTTGCTGCTGACAACAATCTCACCAAATACCCAGAATACTTGGGGACCACATGTTCTAATGGCGGTCTTTAACGGCTGCATTCTGTGTGTTTGAGATCGTCTCAATACTGCGTTCTTAAATAATCACGATTTGAACACTGTATCCAATTTTGATAATTGGCACTAGTATTGATTAACACAGGTCACTGGCAGCAGCATAACGCTAGAGGGCGCTTGCCAAAATGGCTGCCAAGTGCAATTGAGGATGACTTACGGATTAAAAATGGTCCAATTTGGATTGTTTTGTGAAGTATTTATTAATTGGGCCCGATGGTGAAATATCACTACAAGCTAATGATATAGGAAAGTATGAAATCCCAGACAACATCACAAACAAAATTACCTAGAATCCCGAATTTCTAATATGCTAATGACATATTAAACGTGGCTACCCTTTGTGATCTTGGATATGATTTATGATTGCGTTTTAGTACAAAATTGAACACTTTTTTCTTCTAATTTTGCCTATTAATTTTGATTAAATTGTACTAATATTCAGATAACATGTGCTCACTTACAGTAACATGAGAACACTAGAGGGTACTTACTAATGGTCCCCAATATGCAGGGGAGGGGGACACAAAGTTAATGCACTAAATTTGGGCACAAAGTTATTTTGGGTGCCTTTAGGAAAACTATAGGAAATATCCGCTAAAGTTTTTTTTGGGGTGACATTTTTTTTTACAATTATATACAACCATTTGAATACAGTTTTGAAAACAACATTGAAATAAGAAGTCATTTAAGGGGGACTTAATTATCGGGCGCTCACCAGGTGAGCACCGACTAGGTTCCCCCTCTAATTCTGATAGGGAAATAAACTGCCGATCTCGATAGCACCATCCGCGACCCTTACTTTGCACAGTACGCCATTGGTAGTCTCAGACGGTGGAAGGAGGTAAGGGGAGGTAGGCACCAGCGCTAGTGTATCCCCGGCTCGCACTGAGAGACTCAGCTAGAGCTCTTGATTGCACTCAATTCTACCGGCACACAGTGCTGCAGTAGCACATCCCCTTTTCGCACCAGAACTGGGTTGGAGATAACCTCTCTGTAAAGTGGTTGTCGGAGATCCATCCTATAGGTCCAGGATACATGGATCGACGAGCCTCTGTAAAATGCCCAGGAGGAGGTGTGAGCGGGTACATCCCAGGGGACCAACCGAGAGCCGGACCAACCGGTCGTATGTTTCGGTGCGCTACGGTGGTCGAGGCCAACCCAGCGGCTAACGTGCCTTTGCGCTGGACCCATTATGTATGCCGTGGAGCTGAAAAAGCTGTTTTATCTTCCTGAGCCCTTCGGTACGCTTGAGGTACCAGTTTAGTGCCCCTGACCGGGCACCGGGGTTTCTCCGACCGTCCCGCAACCAGCTAAGGCCCACCAGGTCCGGGAGAAAAACACTGGGCGTGGTGTGAAAGACAGGGTCTGAGTCTTAGCGAGAAAACCCGCCAGTGGGAGGTTGACACGACCGCGTCGTTCCTTCGACCACCGCAGTGAGCCTCGTCAATGGACAAGCCAGTATTTAGGAACCCCTTGCCCGGAGGCGACTTCCACGAGAAAGGCCGTCTTCCTAAATAAATCCAGGAGACTAGCTCTCATGTAGCTCGAATTCCTCAGACGCCTAATAATGGCGCACTGGCGGCAGATCCCACTCCGGAACGAGTGAACGGAACGTGGGACGAACCGAAATCATGCCCTTCAGCAGATTCGTGAGGATCGGCTTATTAGAGACTACTATGCCGTCTCTGAAGTCCTGATGGAGTGCCCCTCAATAGCGGTGGGTGCGGTAGCAACCTGAATGTTTGGAAGGCAAACCCTCATGGAGAAAATTTCTGTTAGGAATTCCCCGATCTGCCCTACAGACGGCAAACAACGGAAATCAATCTCTCAATTGGTGCACCATCTATAGAACTGGCGCCGGCGGAGTCGAGAAAACGTAAGATCTTAGGTGCTTCCGCCTTGCGGAGCACGAGCGCGGCAGCCTGTTCGAAAGTCCCGCCTGAGGGTACTGTTGGCGCGAAAATACGCCAGACAGTCAGGTTGAGAGTGATGATGGTACGCTCCGGGGCGAACCGTGTCGGCTGGAGGACCCCGCTTATCAGATTCCCCGCGCTGAGGGAGCAAGATGGGGTCCCCAACAGCGCTCTAGAAGCCGTGGGAACCACAGCGAGCCGGCCACATGGGGCCACCAAACAGAACCGGGCAATTGTCGGACCGAGATACTTCTCGGGACTATCGGTATAATAGCAACTGGGGGGGGAGGGGGTGCCGTGGCAATGATCCACGACCAATCCCCCGCCACCTTTACATCCCGACCCATGGCTCTCTGGATCTTGACTCCACGAGTAGCTACATGAAAGCTGGTTGATTCACGGCAGAGCCGAATAGGTCCACATGGGGATGCTGTAGCCTCTGGGAATATGGAGCGGCCAAAACCGCCGCCCCGGCAGGAGGTGCACCAATTCACTGACGACACCTTACTTCAATGGCGCCTGACATTTGCGGACCTCCGGGGAGGGCGTTCGCTAGGACGTTTCCCACTCCGCCTATTAAAGCAATGTCCAGTTGTCCTGCACCAATAGGAGCCGACTATCTATTGCAGAGACTGTCCCCCCCCCCCCTCCTTGTCAATGTAGCGGCACTATCGTCATGTTGTCGCATCGGACCGGATCACCTTTCCTCGGTCTGAGCGACCCAGGGCTTCCCAGTGCCCGAGATTGCCCACAGTCGAGCACATTATTCTAACTTCAGTAACTGAGAAGCACTGAAAAGTGCAGCCATTTCGGACTCCAGAAGAACTAAAACATTAGGGATTGAGTTAAATTTATATTAAAATTGAATTGTGACCCCAAAACCTAATCAAAACACACCAAAATCATGTTCATATCTATTTCAGAAGAGGAGATGTAAGATAATATATGTAATGGCAGCAAATTGGCAGCCATTTGGTGGGACATTTGGGATTTTTGAGTTAAGGAAAAACATCAAAGATTCGATTTTAACAAAAAACTGCATGTCTTTGAACATATAAAACAAAACATAAAATAGATCATCCTATGTACTTCAGAAGCTGAGATAAAGCTATTGATATAAATGGCGGCCATTTGGATTTTGGCGTGAGTTAAAAGAACAGGACTGGAAGGATATAGCAAAAGACACAGAATGGATGGCCATTGTGAAGGTTCCTTAAATGTTTTCCACAAGGGATTAGTAATTTTGGTTGTTGTTGTGGCATCCATACCTTTCAAAAATACCAACATCAGCTGGTAGTATGTGACATTTACCAATTGAATCTTGTAATCAGTAAAAATATTCATTCAAACGCACATTGGCGGCCATTTTGGCAGGCACCGTCTAGTGTTGTGCTATTGTAATTGATCACGTGTTGGTTAAAATAGTAGTGCGTACTTATCAAAATTGATAAGGAGATAGCAAAAAAAGTATTAAATCGCGATTAAAGAATGCAGTATTAAAGCGATATATGCAAAACGCAGAAACGACGGACCATTTTTAATATGTTGCCCCAAAGGTTTGGGTAATTTAGCGTGATGTTTCAGCATCCCTGCTTTCCAAAAATATCAACATTAGCTTGTAGTACATGCCGGGGTTCACCAACCGTATACAATTACTTGAAAGCAAAAGCTTAAATTGGGCAATTTAATCAGTAATAGTAGTCATTCACCTCACAGTTTTTGGCGCCATTTTGGCAAGAGAAAGCGAGAGGTCATGGTATTCGGAAGTGGATAACATGTTAATTATATAGTAGTGAACTTATCAAAAATTGGTGATAGAATTGCAAAAAAGGGTCAATCGCGATTATGTAAAGAACTAGTTTAAAATGATATATGCAAACACACAGAATGAACGCCATTTTGAATATGTGCCTCAAAGGGAGTCTGGTAATTTTGGTTTGTGATGTTGTCAGCATCCTGCTTTCTAAAATACCAACATCAGCATGCCGTTCACCACCGCTCCACTCAATTACTTGAAAAAAAGCAGCTTAAATGGGAAAATTTTATCAGCAAGTAGTCGTTCAACGCGCATGGCGGCCATTTTGGCAGCGCCCTCTAGTGTCATGCTATTTTAAGTGATCAGTGTAATTAGATAGTAGTGCCCTACTTATCAAAAATGATGAAAAAATATTAAAAAGGTGTTCAAATAGCGATTATTTAAGATAGCAGTATTAAACATATACCCAAACACACAGAAGGGCGGCCATTTTGAAGACCCATACCTTGTGTTCCCCCAAAGGGATTCTGGGTTAAATTTGGTTTAAGATGTGTCAGCACCCAACTTGCCAAAAATACCAAAATTGCTTGTAGTTAGCGAGCTTGCCAACATCCCACTATTTTAGATCACTTTTTGGGCCATAATCTGATCACCTATAGGTTTAATGGTTCCATTTTGACATCATTTGAGAGTTTTGCACAGTTGTGTTTGGTAAGGTTCTAAAAAGGATACCGCTAGTAATGGTCAAAATACGTAATTGTCATAAAAGCAGCCGTTTGTAAATTTGAATGGATCCATATTTAATTTAATAGTGGAGCTGGAAACCCCAAATTTATGTCCGGCAATGGTGGAAATAGGCCTGAAAAATAGGTCACATAACGAAAAGACCGGTTGACTTCTAACTTGACTTCTGCGACCGACGGGACACAACTAAGGATGAAAGTAGACGGTACATGGCGCAATTTCCCGGCTATCTCATATTGAGGACGTTTCCAGCAGCCGTCGAAATTATTATCGGAGATCTTAGATATTAGTTATTATAATCACCAAAATTCCTTATTTTGCGACACTGAGAATTTTGAGCACTAGCATTCACAGGTATTGGTTACGAGCCAATCACCAATGCGTTGTGCAAAAAATTCATTATCCGGGAAATTGGGGGCGCTCTTTAAAAAAAATGTGCTTATTGCTTTAATGCAGTCAAACAATATGTTCATTATTTTACAAAAAAAGGTATATGTTTGTCGGCAATGGAAAATGCTTTATATCACAATGGTATCTTGCAAACGGAATTTATTTCTATAATAAATAATAAAATAATAAATAATTTAATAAAAATAATTTCCATGCTGTCGACCCCATTGTATTGTTAGAACAATTTAAAGCTGAGGCGACAAGTTTGGCAAATAGCGATTATTTAAGATCGCAGTATTAAAACGATATACCCAAACACACAAAATGGCGGCCATTTTGAAGACGCCATTACAATGTGTTCCCCAAAGGGATTCTGGGTAATTTTGGTTTAAGATGTTGTCAGCACCCATACTTTCCAAAAATACCAAAATTAGCTTGTAGTACGCGACTTGCCACCTCCGCTATTTTTAGAGCACTTTTTGGCCATAATCTGCTCACCTAATAGGTTTAATGGTTCCATTTTGACATCATTTTGAGATTTTTGCACAGTTGTGTTGGTAATTGTCTAAAAAGGATACCTGCTAGTAATGCTCAAAAATACGTACTTGTCATAAAAGAAGCCGTTTTGTAATTTGAATTGGGATCCCTATTGTAATTTAATAGTGGAGCTGGAAACCCCAAATTTATGTCCGGCCATGGTGAAATAGGCCTGAAAATAGTGTCACATAACGAAAATGACCGGTGACTTCTAACTTGACCTTCCGGACCGACGGAACAACTAATGGATGAACGTAGACAGGTACATGGCGCAATTTCCCGGCTATCTCATATTGAAGGACGTTTCCAGCAGCCGTCGAATTATTATCGGAGATCTTCGATATTAATTATTCTAATCACAAAATTCCTTATTTTGCGACACATAGAGAATGTTGAGCTCTAGCATTCACAGGTATTGTTTACTAGCCAATCACCAATGCAGTTGTGCAAAAATCTCAAATTATCCGGAAAATTGGGGGCGCTCTTTAAAAAAATGTGTTGTTATTGCTTTAATGCAGTAAAACAATATGTTTCATTGATTTTGACGAAAAAAATATGTTTGTCGGCAATGGAAAATGCTTTATTCACAATAGGTATCTTGCAAAAGATAATTATAATGTCTATAATAAATTAATTAATAAAATAATAAATCATTAATAAAAATAATTTCCATGCTGTCTGACCCCATTTTATTGTTAGAACAATTTAAAGCTGAGGCGACACAAGTTTGGCAAGTAGTGACGTACTATTATTACCCCTGTAAATAATAAAAAAAAAACATTGCGGGAATCCTGGCAGATAAGCTTGCAAAGGTCATTATTTGTATATTGTACGTAGCGCCTTTTTTGCCCCAAATCACATTTATCCGCAATGAGATTTCGTTTGATTTACATAGTTATTGGATTCAATAATCTCATAATCCAAACCGGTTGTAAAAACTCTGTCGCCGTTGCTATTTTTGTTTGTTTTATTCTAATTTTGTCATTATAAATGAGACTTTCAAACAGCTGTGCATGTAAGATTGGTAACACTTCTCGGCAAAGAGGTTGTTATTCGGAAAGTGAAACCATATAACTGAATCAAAATACACATTGAAAAGACATTAAAGAGACAC
>JAMKCH010032046.1:0-16426 GCA_023653785.1 Ophioderma brevispina | reverse complement strand
TTATGGCACATTTGCCAAACTTGAAGTAATTATATGTTTCAGCCTACCCCCCCCCCCCCCCCCTCCTGAGAAAAAGAAATCGGGTAAACTTTACAACGTAGGTTTGGAGCATGGGCGCGCATGTAATTTGGTCGCCATCTTGAAATATTTCTTGAATAAAATATAACCGATAGACTGCTTGTTTCCCGTTAGTGGCATCCATACATGATTACATTTGCCAGACTTATAGCTACGGCAAAACAAACCTTGTTGTGGATATTTCACAAATGTTTATTGGGTTGCGTGCCAATTTTGTTTTTGGGGTAACAATCTTGGGATATTTGAACACACTCACGCATCTTGAATAACATATAAATATAGCTTTGTCTACTATACATCCCATATAGCCATGAAATATTGTTTTCCAACGCAGCAGCCTAATGGGCGGTGGGGGAACTCATCACACCCCCCCCTTTTGGTAAAAATTCGCTAAAATATGGCATTTTGGCGGCCCATTTTGTTTTTTTACGAAATTCTAAAAATCTAAAATTGCTCAATGGTGATTGGAGTGTAAGCAGTTGATTTCTTATATGGTGGTCTAAGGAAGCCAAATCCCAAAAAAAAAAAAAACAAAAAACATAACTATCGTTTTTTTCTACGTAAACTGGACTGGCACCCGGACCTAAGGCATTTCCCCCTAAAGCAAATCAGGGTTCGCTCCGTAAAAACAAATGCAGTTAAAGGGACATTAGGGATATAAATTATATAGCAAAGGAGAAACCAAAAAAATCTGCACATCAAAATCTGAAGATAAACCTAATTGGCTAAAGGGTGGGTAAGTGTAGGAGTCTAGAAATAAAAGATAAGGGCCTCCATCTTGTAGAACTAGATGACGATCACGATGTAAGGCCGTTGTGATATGCATTGTTGTGTCATCCTGCAAGAGGCACATAGGGATTGCTTGGTAGTGTGCTTGTCTGGTCATGTGTCTGTGGTCAAATGTTGACCCCAAATGTTAACCTACACATAATTGTGCCCACTCTTTCCACATGCATGTGCACATTTTCATGAAACTTGGAATACAATGTCCTTGGGAAGTGGCCCCATTTTTTGGGCGACCTCATGTGACCTTGTTGACCTCGTGGTGACAGTTTGTACCCATTGCACAAACGGCTATGCAGACTACGTGAATGCGTTAGTGAACGTCCTGTATTTTTTTTCACCTTTAGCAAATCCTCATACCAAGAAAACTTAAAGTAAATTGTTTCATTTGCAACCCTTTGACCACTTTAGGATGCAATGAATTCCCGAATAATTACACCTAGTCACTGTATATCGATCCACTAATAGCATCACCAGTTATCGATGCATCAGGCTTGAAAGAAAAAGGGACAAGTACAAAGTAACAAATACTTACGGACATTAAAGTACTCTGCCGCAAATTCATATCTGAAATAAAATCATTTTGACATTTTTATAGCAAAGTAATTCGAGGTCATGTTCTTCAAAATATTGAATGATGTGGTTGCAGCAATATATGATTCTCTGAATGGTCATTTAGCAAAATACACTGAAAATACATCTGAGCATTTGTTTTTATTGTTAAAGTTGTCCCAGAATTGTTAAAATTGTTAGATTTTATACCCGTAGCGTAGTTTCGATCGCATATCTTATACTGTAACATTACTCTAACAGCCCCCTATTTCACTCCTGGGTAAAGAGAAGCAAAGGAGGTAAGTACATTGCCTCTAAGACTGATCACAAATGTGGACGATTGGGATTTGAATCCACAGCTTTCAGAATATTAGTTTTGTCCATTCTACCACTGGAACAGACAAGTGACAAGGGTATACTGGTGTGGACTTTTTTTAAATTGGGCACACAAGTAGCAAAATTAGACATACAAGACAGACAGGCAGGCCCGTAGCCCGGAATTTATCGGGGGGTCGGATTTGCCAGAAGCGGACCTTTGCGTACCAAAAAAAAAAATTTTCGGCATCCTGCGCTCGCGGTTGACCCAAAATTTTCACCGTCGTCTCCAAATTCTGAAGAGCGGGGGGGGGGGGGGGGGGGGGGGCTTAGAAGAGAAGAAAAAAAATTCGTCGCAGCGTTGAGAAAACAAAGTTATAGTAATAACGGACAATCGTAATGCATGGTTAACAGCTGCTTTAGTCATTTTTTTTTTCCCATATACCATGCACAACAACCCTTGAAGACAAACTTTAATTGACAACACGGGACCTAAAACATGGAGCCAAAGCGGATTCAACATCATAAAAGCGACCTTTGTCATCTTGGGTGCGACCCCACTGGCTAGGCCCTGAGACAGGATAAAAGCAAAACATAACGGAGTCACACAAGTATACCTCAGTTACCACACCAGTGCCAACAATCTGAATTATATGAACCTGGATTTACACTAAGAAATCTGTATCTCTAGTAATAGTTCCTCAACGTAACATGTACCATTGGGATGCTTTTAATACGATTACTTATGATCATTAGACTGACAAAAATGTAATAAAAGAAGTTTTACTAAATATTTGTCTTTGGCATTCATGTTTGTAAATCAACAATTAAAACATTTCTGATATTACAATCGATATAGGCTGGTGTTTTGAAAGGGTCCTACTTAGATCAATGGGTTTAAAACCAGGGTTACTCCTACATGTAGTTCATTTTTTCCTTTCAAAATACTGTGAAAGTTTAAATTTAAAGGTGGTGCGGAAGGAGCTCCTCATGGATGGAACCGTTGCGGCCCATCCGTGATGAATTTTCATCCGTACATCAAACCTTTAAGAGTATGTTCAAAATAAAAAAGTTTCCCCCTCAGGACTAACCCTGGTTTTTCAAACTAGGTCTAAAGTTAGACTCCCTATTCAGAATACCAGCTATAGAGTATGACTAATATCTAAAATACTGGAATACCATTGTTTTTCTTAACCATTTTGAATGTATCAAGATGTTGCCATTGTTTTAAAAATTTCTTACAGCTTTAAAAGGCCTGATGGGCACCCCCCGCCTCTTCTGGTAACAGGTACCCCACTTTACCTCTACTGCTTTTGAAACGTATGTTGAAAGCTTATTTCCTAAAAACGACCAGAAATAGCGTTTTTCGCCCTGGGATTGTATGAGAAAGGTGCTTACGTAGCGACTGAGAAATAATTAAGGTGTACTTTATGTAAGAATTTTATAACAAAACTGGGATGCTGTCAGGCTTTAACTGTGAAACAAGGTTACGGCCCATCAGAAAAACTTTAACAGAAAAAGGAAAATGCATGACAGTATGACTTGTCTAAACAGCGCTCACGCTCGTGAGCATATTCATGATCTTATGGTTAATGTGCGCTTCTTCTGCAACAAAAGGCATCATTGTTTAGAACTTATGTGTTTGGTGTGTGTGTGTGTGTGGTGTGTGGGTTTGGTGTTTGTTGTATTCGTGCGAAATGTTTTCTGGGATCTGCAACCAAACATCTAAACAGAGTATAAACATTAATTTGATCTTATATAACACTATACAATATACAAGTATGCTGTATTATCTGGTGTCCTGTGCTTTTACATGTGCGGCTTGCATGGTCGTTTGCACATGCTTACATGCATGTTTGTATCATTTTACTTTCGTTAGCAATTATATACATGAAACCTATATCATCCGACAATTTGAGACAAAGATAAAAATCTAAATTAGTGAACATGCTTTATAATGTTAGTTTCCAATTGAGACCGTCTAAATCAGGTAAATCGCCGGGCCCAGATGGTATTACATCGACCCCCCCCCCTGTCCGCCCCCCCCCCCCCCCAAACCCCCCCCCCCCCGCCCCCCCGACCCCCACCCGCAAAATGTTGAAGCTCACAGCTGGCGAGATTGCTACCCTCTTGCCATTCTTTTTAATTTATCGCTTAGTGCTGGGCAAATCCGATTACTGGAAGAGGGCCAATGTGGTTCCCATTCACAAATCTGGTAACGTTTCAAATGTCCTAACTACCGCCCCATTTTCCTTTCTGCTCAGTGGTGGGGAAGCTGTTGAGAGGTGGTTACAATACATTGGTAATTATCTCCATATGTTGGCCTGATACAGATCATCAACACGGCTTTGTTTCTGGCAGGTCATGTACCACTCTCCTTAGTTCAATCTGTCACCACTGGGCTAATGCTTGATGAGATACCTCCTGATTTGATGTCCTCTTCTTAGATTGGAGTAAAGCTTTTGACAAAGTTAGTCATTCAATCCTCCTTACAAATTACATAGTTACGTTATATGTTGGTCACTTTGGCATTGAATTTCTTCATTTCTCACAAATCGTTTCCAACGTGTTCAGTTCATGGGCGGTTTCCTCAAGTTGGATTCATTCTTTCGGGTGTTCCACATGGCTCAGTCTTGGGGCCTATTCTCTTATTTGTTTGTTCTAGATTTACCAGACCATGCTATTCATTTCTTCCTCAATATGCAGATGATACTTTGTTATATATGCTATCCGTTTCAGAAATGACATCAAAATCATGGCGACATAATCTAAATATCATGTTAAATTGGTGTGACATTACTAAAATGTCTCTAACCCTGATAAATGTAAGGTTATGCGTCTGAAGCAGGAAAGGGCTTCTTTTCCTCAGCCCTGCTACAAAATCCTCCAGTCCAATGTGGGTGTTGTGCATTGTCATAAATACCTGGGCATTTTTATCCATCCAATTTGATGGGGGATCAGTTGATATGTTACTGATAAAGCATCCAGGCTTCTTGGTTTTATTAGGCGGCTGATCGCTGCATGATGCAATATTTTAGTTAAACTATACTCCTACCCTTTGCCGTCCTATTATCGAGTATTGTTCCCAGCCTGGATGCCATACCAGGCCGTCATACTTAAGAAAATTGAAAATGTACACAGAGCTTGCTCGTGTTTGTATTCCCGCTCCCGGGGGGGCTTACCTTATGAATCGCCTTCAAACTTTAGTCTTCGTTCATTATCCAACCGTTTTCTGTACCTCTCAATTGCATTTTGTTAGTACGTGTCTACATGGCGTTATACATTACCCCTTTTGATTATATATCGGTGCTACACGTCATGCAGACAATTCTCAATTTCGTCACACTTTTTGCTCGACTGATTGTTTTTAAAATATACTGGTTTTAATAGGTTTTCCAGTTCATTTTGAAATCCTCCCCAGAAATATAAGAGACAAGCTTGTCATTAACCTAAATAGCTTCCTTTGCAGCCTCAAGTTTCATTTAAGAGAAACATTGGTAATTTCAGTATTTTTTAGTTTTTTATGTGCAATATATATTTTTTAATTATCATCAAGCATCATGGTTTGTGTTGGATTGTTTCGTAGTTTTTCCACTGCTTTCGGTTTTCTCCTCTTCTGTGTTGTTGAGTAGTTTGTGGGTTAGCCACTTCGATAGTGTCAAATGCCACTGTTTGTTCTATCCCCGCCAGGCTACTTTTTGTCTTGTCCCTTGTTTTGTACCTCTAGTGGAAATGCTGCGGACTCTCCTTTGCAGTTATGATGGCGTCTGTTTTCTGGGTGGTTTATCTAAATTAAATATAGTGCAATTAATGTTTTATGTGTATGCTTTGTATGTTTTTATGGCTGGCAAAATAAAATGAATTGAATGATAATGACTGTAATTTGATAGTATTTTACGTTTTATAATTGGATATTGGTTATAATACCATAAAATAAGGTTATGGAAAAATATTCTTATTAGTGTAAGATAAGACATTCTACCGTTGATAAACATTTAAGTGTGTATTAATGCAAATTTAAAAAGTTAAACAGTTCGTGGCATGATTATTCAATTAAATTAGAGAAACACCATTTTCTTATAATAGCCGCCATATTGAAAAGCGATCTCTAGTCTTTAAATATGTAAATGTCTATACAAAGAACTCCAAAAAATAATAATAAGTGTGAATAAAATAAGCAAGTGGTGAATTAGAAATGCCAATTTCACATAGTTATGGCCCCTACATGTTCTCGCAAAACTGACGCAACCGAAAGTCAGTACCTAAGAGAATGGCTAAATGAGTCATTTTGGGTTGGCCATTTTTGATGACGTCATTTGCATATGTTCCCCCACGTTAATTTTGGGCAAATTTTATACTTTGTGAGATAGTCAGAACCCATACTTCAAAAAATACCCAAAATTAGCTTGTCGTACGATAGTTGGGGGGCCCCCCCAGTTCCCCTTTTTCTAGGGCACTTTTTGGCCATGCTCTCTTACCTTATGTGATTTTCTATTGACAAAATAGGGGGGTATGTGATTTTATTTTTTTTATGGGGGGGGGGGTGTGTGGGGGTCATGTGAAAGTATATTCAGGTAACCAAGCAACTATTGCCATATCAGAAGTATAAATTATATGTTGTACCTAATTGGTGGTTGTGGGAGGTGTATGTTCTATGCAATCGGGGGCTACGTAAATTTACAATATGGGTGGCTAGGGATAGTTTCCAAACACATCTTTCAATTTCTACGGCCCCCTCCCTTCTAAATAATGAAAACGGGCCCTAAAAAGTATTAGTTTAAAGCTTAATCGAGCCTGTCGTACGAGCTGAGTCAACTGATCACCTATTTCGTGTCATCATGTGTCCGTACAGGCCAATTGACATTAGAACTTATTACATCCAAAACCGCACGCAGTAATAAGGATCCCTCTGTGCCGAACTACTGGAACCCAATTGTTTTCGGCACGTAACCCTGCCGTTCGGCACGGGGTTAATGACGTAGGCCGCATTTTCGGCATGAATAAATGCCGAAACCACCGGCGTTCGGCAGATACCCTGCCGTACGGCAAGGTTATCTGCCGAAAGGCCAGGCGGTGTCGGCATCGCCGGGATTCGGCGCAGCATAATGTAAACTCGCATGACAAGTTAACTCTAATCTATATCCTTAATAAATACAACACTAACAATGACCTGACTTAACATGGTGCGTTTAAAGTGGAAAAAAATCTTTTACATGAAATGGTAAAAGGCATAGATATGCTTTAAATTGTTACTAGTAACAGAAGGAAAATTACATTGAAATAAAGTTAAAATAGGAAAAGCAAACAAACAAACAAACACACACAAACAAACAAAACAACAAATAACATATTAATGGTAAACTGTATAAGCCTACTATGAACATTCCAAGCTTGCCTCGATTTACGTCACGGGCCAATTGAAAAAATAAACACAAACCGACTGAAGTAACGGGTACGATTTATACAATGACAGGGGTAAAATATTTGCGATTGAAACAAAAAAATTATAAAAAAATACAAGGTACAAATTGTGTTATATGACGTCATTTCTTAAACGTGACAACAAAACTAAGGACCCCGAAATGATTTTCCTTAAAAAGATGCAGAAAACATAATTGCTCAAATTAAGCTGTAATATTAGAACAATGTTATATCTAAAAAAGGGAGAACATGTTCTCACGTTATGGTTGATGCTTACTATAATTTTATGTTGTTGTTTTTCTACATATGTAATGCAACTTTCCATTGTTTATAATATAGTTATTTTTTTTTACGAATCCACACTTTTTACACGAATCTATAGTGCTCTGTGGATTCGTGCAGAAAAAAAAGGTGTGGATTCGTAGAAAATAACCACAGGACAAACAAATAAAGGAGGGCGGTCATAGCAATGGTTAATTGTGTGTGTATAAAAACTGAACATACATATTCCAACAGTTCAAGTAATTTCCTTGCATATTTATAGGGCACATTATGACAGATTATGCTGGGTTATATGGAAGGTCAAAGTCCGATGCCATATGATGTCAATATTAAGCAGATGTAGATGGGAATATGGATTGTTTTTTACTATAATAACCAAGCTGCAATCACTTGTAATAACCAGCTGCAATCACTTGGGAACAATGTACCCAATACTTATTTATGCATTGTATTTCCATTAATTTTGTGGATGATAAATATAAACTCCACTTTTCAAGATTTAAACTGTGGATGTTTAACTCTACAATACTACAATCTGGACTAAGACATATCAAAGGAAAAGAAAATGTCTGGCATGCCTAAAATTTGATCCGAAATTTTGTATTGACAAAATGTACAACTTGTAAGGTAGGCTGAAGGCAGCAATGCAAGAACGACATTATAAAAGTGTAAGGCGCTGTGTAGACTGTATGGAGTAACACAAAATGGTTAATTAAAGGTATAAAGCCAGAGTTTGGAAAATTTATTTCATTTCAAATTGTCTTTTAAGGGGGATGTTAAATTGGCCTCCATTTTTGTGAGTAAAAATATTAATTTGATTCTCAATTTTATTTGAGAAAAGGTTTCGCATGGAAAAAGCACTTTGTTTATTATGGAAATCCCCGTGTGCTATATTGAGATCCGACCAGGTGTTATTTACTAGATAGATTGTGCAAGAGAAAAAAGTGGAATTCCCCTAGTGCCATGTTGAGATATGCACCTGTTGTTTATAGCTAGAGAGTGAATGGGAATTCCCCAAGATGTAATTTTAGAAACTGAGTCAACTTGTTTATGCATTGAGATCAAAACAGATTGCATAATTTTGGGATTCCCCATGATGTTATAAATGTGAAATGATGCAATGCAGAAGATGTAATTTTTGTGAAATCCAATAGGTCAGTGCAAGATTATGTTTATGCATGATGATGCTGTAATGATTATTGTTGGAGAGGGGAATCTAGCTGTGAGAAGTTAAATACTGCTTATTGAAAAGACTCAGGGCCAGCAGTTGTAACCAGGAGCTATACAGTGTAGTTATAGCTAGTGTTAATCTACAATAATGGTAAATTTGTGCTTTACATAGTGCCAGGATTATAAAATTTTATATAAGGCCACCGGAGCTTGAAAGCTGAATTGTCTGCTGTCGTCTTTGAAGCCAAAAGAGCTTCAGTTTTGGAATCAAAACTTGAATTCCAGTTTGTGGTCCTAAATGAGGATATTAACGGCAGACTGATGGTGGTAGAATACCTGGATTGTATTGTAGAATATTAGTGTCGTCGAAGGAAAACCCTGTCGTCTTGAACTACTGGACAAAAGTTACTGAAAAGATTCACATGGAATATACCATGGATATGTGAACTTGTATGCTGTCATTTTGGAGTCTTCGCTGTGAGGACATATCATTGTTGAACAGCAACGTTTTTTGTGGACATAAGCCGTCACTTCTGGGAAGAACTTTGTGTAAGACAAAATTGTTGTGTGTAACATTGAATTGTACATGTAATTATGTTTTGGACATACCAAATTCTTGAACCAATCTGATTAAAATCATTAAATCTGTGTTATTATATAAAATGAGATAATTTGTGCACAAGGCTCATTTATTTGTGTTTGAAAGGTATTTCTGACCTTTGACGTCCACGAGACATCATAACAATAGCAAAAAACATTCTAATCGCGATTATGTAAGAATGCAGTATTGAAACAATATACCCCAAAACACAGAATTGCGGCCACTGTTAATATATTCCTTCAACGGGATTCTTGGAAATTTAGTTTTTCATGCTGTCAGCATACCTTCTTGCCAAAAATACCAACATTAGCTTGTAGTTTATGACATTTTTAACCACCGCTCCAGCTCCATCAATTACTTTACAAAAAGAAGCTAAAATGACCATTTTCATAATGACAGGGGGTGTAATGACGTCTATTTTGAAGACGTCATTAGAATATGTTCCTCAAAGGTATTCTGGGTAATTTTGGTTTGTGATGTTGCCAGCACCCATGCATGCTTTCCAAAATACCAAAGTTAGCTTGTAGTATGCGACTGCTATTTTTAGAGCACTTTTGGGCCATAATCTGCTCACCTATCAAGGATAGTAATCCACAAATAAAACAAAAAGCTCTAGAATCACCAATAGAAAAATAGAACTAAAGTGGACGATAAGCGAGTGTTACGTGATTATAGGTGTGAATCGATAGATCTGACTCTAATTGATAACACAACTTGGTCATGTGATGTAACCTTGACCTTGCATGGCAAAAGTTACACGACCGTTTCTAAAATAATTCACTGGAGCTTGCGTGCGTAAAATTCTGATCAAAATGTATGAGATGACAATTTCGTTGTGCTCAATTTTATAGGTCTATAAAATGCTACACTCTAATCGAATGTCTTTCTACTATTCTCTAGCATGCAGCGTGGAATATCGGTACAAAAGGTATGAGGGTCATTGCTCACCATAATTAACGGAAAACTTGACTATCATGTCTTGCATTAGACATCTCTTCGGAAAAAAATGGTTCGCTAGTCCGAAATTAAATTGGTTCGCTTGTTTGAAAAAAAACGAATTAGTGTCGCTAGTCCGAAAAAAAAGTTTCCCTCTACAAAGTCCTAAAAAGAAAACAAATAGTTCACTAGTCCGCAACCGAGATTTGTAATCCGAACAAAAAGTCGGTATCGCTCGTCATCCAAAATAACATAATCCTCTTCTCAGTAAACTTAAATGTATAAATAAGTTTATATAGAACACAACTGGTCTTGATAGAACCAAAAATGATTCAAGCATCCCTTTGTATTCTACTTAAAAGTTTGTGCAGGATTCTGACACTTGGTGTTTGTTTTGGCAATCTTTATTTCAAGAGTGCATACTTAATATTTTAAAGCAGTTTATTCTGATATGGCATATAATGTTACGTAAAGCCTCCATTTCGTGGTCTTCCAATCAACAAAATTTAGGGATCACGATTTACTTTCTAATGTTAAATAAGATTAAAGCGAAAGTGTGAAATTCCCGCCAAATAGTTTTGCAGTTAATTTTACGAATATCTAAAGCAAAAAAAATAATTACCCCCAAAGAGTGGCAAATTTCACTCGTTAAGGATTGCCTACACAGCTTTCCTCTTTTAATAGTGACGTCACTGTAGGAACTCTAAATAAGAGTGATCGATGCAGAAAATTCTTTCCAAGTGAAATTTCTCTTTTGGAAGTGAATTTTCACTCTTTGGAGTAATTATTTACTCTTTTGGCGCGAATTTTACGAATTTCATTCTTTTGCACACGGAGAGAATTTGTCATTTTTCACTCTCCAACATTTAGAGACTAAACATAATTTACGCTTAATTTAAATTTTTAAAATATATTTTAGTTTTCATTTTGACGGGATTTGATTGTGATTACCAACGATTCTGTTTCGCTCCTCGTCATATAATCCCTCTACGAGGGCAATAAGACTAAACCCCATCGCCTACCAGTACCATTTTCGATATATTGCTTTGCCCATCACTAAACCCTCGGGCTAAGACACCAACAAATATATTAAAGAGTAAGGATCCTGCGGTAACCCCCTGGAGGCTTCCAATCACAGAGTCCATTCCGGTGACTTTCCTGTGTAATCCAAATCCTATCAACACCCCCAAGCGTGCTGTTAACTAATACTAAAGTGTATAAAGAGAGTTTTTGTTTCCAACACCAGCAATGTCAATCCAGATCTAGACTATTCTAAATTTTTTCATCGCCTGATCAAGAGAACAAGGCAGACTAGTTCTAAAGTACCATGTGAGCTTGTTTTGAAGCCCAAGCGGCGAGTCCTTCGTATTGATTTAGAGGCAATATAAAGAGGAGTGGTCATAACTCGCAAGACAGCTTCGTCATCTGCCAAATAGAGCTCATCCGCCGATTGCAATTGGTACTTGAGTCTTGAGAAACTCCTTTAGTCATGGAAGCAGTCGTCGTCATGGTCCTGATCTCGTTTGCAGTTGATCCTTGATGCCTACATCCCCAGTTGCTGAATTAGAATCATTATTGGCCTGTGTGGGTGGATTTCTGAGTGGCTGATTTTCGCTATTAGATCCCTTCTCCTCTACTAAACGTTTTTGTTTAACTGATTAAGACGTCTCACTTCTGGATAATCTGACCATTTCAAATTCTTGAATCTCTTATCAACTCTGCTAGTTCCTCATCAATGCTGATATTTCGTTCCATCTTTTCTTTACAATAAAATCAACTTTGTCTCAGTAAATGAACATCAAAAGCAATCCAATGCACACGACAAATTCGGCCCACGGATATCTGTAACTCTCTCCTTTTACCTGAAAGTCCTCCGATGATAAGCTTTTGTGTTTCGGGAAGCATGTGCGTGAAGACCATGGCAAGAAAGAGACCGCCACTGAAGGCGTCTATCCAACCTAAGATTCTCACATCTCTAACTACCGTTCTCGTAATCTGTGTTCTGCGGTTGCTAATGAAGATGACTTTGAAGGATAGATGGTAAATGATCCCGATGCCAGCTGATACAACGACGATAGCCATTGCACTACTTATTGTGATTTTGGTCATTCGGACATGTTTTGCACTGTTCATTGTGGAACAGTTTGTCACCTCGCTCGAAGTCTTCGCTTTGTGGGAAAGCCGATGCATTCTGGGGCACTTTTGCATTTGGGGATTGCGGTGGTATCTCGTGGATCTGAATAAATTTCAACTCTTTGGTGAATGATGGTATAAAAACCAAGGGAAAAAATACCCACTTTGGGCTGTAACTTTCTACCAAACCGCCAAGCTCCATACTGTTGTTACGATATCCCATGGACATGTACTCTCTGTCCTTTTTCAGCATCAATATCTGTACACGCATTGTATTTATCCAGTTTGATTCTGTTGGTTTGTGTGGGCAGATCAAATGCCGCTTTTAATTGTATTGAATCCAGAGACAGATTCAAAACAGTTGGGTCCGGATTGGTGGACGTACAAACTTAAGTTGCTTTTTGTCAAATACCACTGAGATTCCGGCATAGGTCTCTATCCTCATAAGAATTTTCTACCGTATGTGCGTGTAGACCCTGGAAGCTCGCCCTCACCTCACATGTGGTACATAACAACGTGAATATCACTTAATATTCCCCACCATCTACATATTTTCTCTTTTTATAGTTTTGTTTTTTATCGGGTCGTTAGTTCGCATGGTGTCACTAAATAGTCACGTCGTGCTCGTTTTATGTTCATGAAAGGGTCCTAATAAAAAAACGTGGTATACAATAAATTGTATAATTTCATTAGGATGAAATAGGAAAGCATGGATAGAAACTGACGTGTAGAGAAGAACTACGTGGGAGAGATCGTGGGGTGAACTAAATATGGTCGTTTCTAATAGTAACAAAAATATGACGTCCATTAGAATCCCCCTCTCAAATAATTATGTTTAAGATTTTCTAGTTTCAAAATCCCAACATCCAAGGATGCAGTAATGTTTCACCAAAGCTTGGCCCCCAAAAGGCAGGGGCCAGCCGGATTCACGAAATACATCTTACGTAGACATGGTTAAAACATCCTGTAATACTTTGACACTGGCACTACGGGAATGCTATAGAATCTGCAAGTATTCGGACCGGAGTCGGTCGTGTTAGTCGAGCTAGGAGACACATTGTAGAATAGCATCATTCAATCTTTATGTCGGCTCGGCCGGCTTTATACTTCTCCCTCAATATATTCAGAACCTGGCCCTGGTTTCCCATTTGATGTACAATTACCGAAAACTACAGGGTCTTGGAACATGACTTTGGGCACATTTTTTTGTTGAAAATTCAGGTATAGTATACAAATCTACATGGTTAGAGGGAAATAGAGACACTATTTTCCCGGGTATTTGGCTACGGGCATATCTTCCCGAAACCCGAAGGTTATGTGATATTGCCAAGCCATTCCAAGGAGGAAATAATGTGCCCTATTTTCCCATATAAATCATGTAGTTTTAATTTTAATACTCTGAGTACGAGGTTGTTGGGAAACAGTTGGACTCAATATGAGGCAAGGCTGGTCATCTACCAAGTTCTCAGTTCAGTAGCCTGAATGGCCGCATGTTTAACATCAGCTCCATGTATGTTCTGGTATCATAAATCATAACTAAAATCCAGGTGTATTTTGCTCAATACCCTGGTGAATGAAACTATTAATTTGAACTGTGCCATATTGGTAATTGAGAATTTTATGATAAGGATAGGACCTAGCCTAGTGCATACGCAGGAGAATTGCACGCGACCGTATGGGTCAGTGCGGGCAGCGCCGAAAGCCGAAGGCTCGAGGGCTGCCTGCACTGACCCATACGGTCAGGTGCAATTATCCTGTCGAATGCCCTGAGGCGTGGTCCTTATCCGTCATTACGTTGAGTCAAAACAATACATCAAATCATTACATTAACATTTAATGTTAATGTAATGTTTGAATGCTATTTGTTTATTAAAATATTATTAATATTGGCTATTATTATTAAAATAATTTTAACTTAATTTACTAAATTTTGAGTAGTTTTTTTTTTTAATAAATTAAAACGCTTCTACACTCCACAGTCCAAAGTTTATACTCTATAAATAGTGTGAAAAAGACCTTGACGCAACTTCATTGTTGTTAGTTTTTTTGAACATGATCTGAAGTGCGAGAAAGATCCGACTCTCTAAGACGCTTAGCTGGGCTAATCTTTCTCGCACCTCCGTGGCAGTTTCAAAACATACCCAGTAGTTATGAAACGCGTCAATGAAATTGTACTGCATAATTATTTACAAAAATGTGTATTTTTGCTGTATTCTCATATTAGTTAAAATTGTATTTTGCTGTATTATTTGATGACCAAAATATTGATTGATTGATGATTGAAAAAAGATGACTTTTAGCACTGTCCCTTACTTTTTTTCAAACACCCCCCATGTCGATTTGCAGATACTGATTATAATGCAATGAATTTCTTGACCAATTCCACGCCCACTGTTATTATATGTTAAAGACCAACCGCAGACATGCCTGTACAAAACACTGACTGGTTTCTGCATTGAAAAGATTTTATTTGTGAATTTTGTGTTCTTGAAGTATACTTAATCATCATGGGCCCAACTATTATTTTGCAACATGATATAGTCCATTCCTCTACCTCCCGTGCAGTGAATGTCATAACATTAACGCAGCTTTTACGCACGTCAATGTATTATCTTTATCGCGGTGGAAACGCCACCGCTTTAAGCCAGCGCGTCGGTTTACTGGTGCGGCCATCGAATCTCGCGCTGACGTCATTGCACAGCGGTAGGGAATGAAGTATATCAGCTAACTTTCTGAACGGCTTTCGAACTTGAAAAATTATAACCTATACATTAAGGCTAGACATCTTGATTGCCATTCAGTGAAAGATCGGCATTCTTCCGTGAAGTGTGTGTCACTGATTGTAACCTTGTCATAATGTCTTCAGATGCAACATCAAAATGTGACACATTTTCATAAATGGACATTGTGTTGGCTATGTGATCACAATGAGCACGAAAGAGGTGTCAAATTTTGCAGAAAAAAAAGAGACTATGATATCATTTATTTTTTCGTGGCATAGACCAATGGTTTGTAACTTATGCGGGTATTTAGACATGCGGCGTTACTTTTTGGGGTCTTTATAATCTGTATCTGCAAAATGACAGTCTATTTTTTGTAAGGTCAATCCTTATAACATACGCATAGACCGTATTCAATATGAGACGTCAGCCACCAGACATGTTGGCGGACAAGATTGCATACATTCCAGGACTACAATTAATTAAGCTGTCAATCGATTCATGTTAGCGATTGCACAGGGATCATGACAGGTGAAGTTTGAAGTACATGAATGCGTCTATCTTGTCCACCAAACATGGCTGGCTATTTATTGAATACGGTCTATTGCAAGAGACTGAAGATTGTGCCCTACGAGGGGAGTGTATTGTTGGGGCCGGTCACCTATACAACCAGTTACACGCCAGTGGCGTTTCATTCGCAGATGTGTTGCTATTTTTAAAGGTCACATGACATGAGATATAGACCTTCTCCAAATCTTTGTGGAATATTCCACTGCAATAACCGGGCCAGAACACGTAATACAGTGACAATCATTTGTGAAACTATTGATTTTTGTCAGTGTCATGATAGATTCAAACCAGTCACCTGGAATTTCTATAACTCTCTGATAAATCATGCATCACAATGATGTCTCACCACCCAAATATTGAATGCTTTCTGGTCCCCCTTAAGACTTGACACAAATCACATCATTCTATTTGAATTTCCTGGACCTTTAAATAGAAGGCGAATTTTCCGTAGTAAATATACTTTCGGCTGATGCAGGAAGAATATTTTATACAATAATCAATATATTTACCATAACTGCACATGTAACACCAAATCTATTAGTACTTTAAATCAACGTGCGTTAATTACAGAGATACACACAGGTTAACGGCGGTCCGGAAGTTGTGTAGTCCTTGTGTCACAGACTGCGAAGATATTGATTAACGTATCATTCCGCGTCATAGCGAATGCCATGCAAATGCAAACTAAATCTCAAATATCTCCGGCATACGAAGGGGTTCATGGAGATTTTTGCCTCAGAGGGTCCGTTACTAGTTTTGTTTTCAATATGTATCGTAATTGGGTCTGAACATATAACCTAGCGAGAAAAGTGAACGTTTTTGTCGGGTACTTCGGTCTCGCAAACACGGAAAGTAAAACACGCCA
>JAMKCH010032045.1:0-15550 GCA_023653785.1 Ophioderma brevispina | reverse complement strand
GTTTATATATAGCAATGGTCAGGAAATTTGATGAGTATGGAACCATCAAGGACCGACAACATGAAGCCAAGCAGGAAGAAGAAGGACTGCCAGTCCCAAGCTAACATTGCTCGAGTGAGACATCTCTGATAATGACCAAAGTATCAGCTCAATTCTGGGGTTCCACAATTCTCGACTTGTCTCACTCGAGCAAATGGAAGCTTGGGACCTGAATTCCGCTCCTTCCCGATGCTTGTTGTCGGTTCGTGGTGGTTCCATAGTAATGGAATTTCCTGACCATTGCTAAATACCTGTTTTGCAAGGTGCAACGGTTGCTTGTGGGAACTTCAAGGCAACGGTCTCTCAATGGGTCCTGCAAGTATGTTTCATTGATAAAAGTTTGTTTTTTATCATCTGGATATTGAGGGGCCAGGGATACCTAAGACCTTCCCCCAAGATGCCCAAGTTAGTTTTTGGAAATACTTCAGATTTGTTATTTTATTCATTATTTGATTTTGTGCGACCATGCTAATCTGTTTTTTATTAAAACTCGCGGGTTTACATATCATTTTGACATTGCAATGACCCCGTCATTTCCCAGACTACGCATAATATTCAAGCATTCAGCATTTCCGTGACAGCTGGATCAATGGGTTCCTTCGGCATAAAAACAAAAAAAAAAGACACCCCCACCCATCCAACCACCCCCCCCCCTCCCCCCCCCCCCCAAGAACGGCATAACATGGTTCGGAATGATGACTTTCGGCGATTCTTTTTTCTTATGAGCGGAAGAACACTGCTTGTTTCGAATATCTAAACTGTTTTTATCAATCTCAATTAGTTTTTTGATAAAATAATAATCACTCACGGTCCTATTCTGTTTGACTCACCTGGCAAGATAAGTCGGGGAGGCCGAATATTAAATGTTAAAATTGCCGGTAAACAAAATCAATGTCGGGCCTAAAAAAAAACCTGGCCGAAAATAATGCTATTGGAATTGGAAAACGACCAGCTCTTGGTTTTCTCATTTATCAAAAGTTAATTGCAGCATTTTCTCCATAACCCATCAGGAACATTCGAAATGGTCAAGTCCACACGAAAATAACATAAAATAATAATTCAAATGTTTAGGCCCATTTTCTCTATGTGTGCTTTCGGTATCAATCACATATTGTCCATTGTTATAGGGGGAAATACCATGAACCAATCGTGCGTATTTCCCAGCTATTCCTTCACGGAGCGGTGCCTTTTATGGCAAAAACTACGTATCTCAAATTTTCCTTTCCTTTTGAGATATTTACCTTTAAAGTGCCATTCTTTTGGCATTTCTATTCCTACACTAAAAGTTGCTAGATTGAATACATTTAATATATTTAACTCAAATATCCTTTTCTATTCATTTTCTGTATATCCTTCAATTTTCAGGGTTAATGATTAAACCATTTCCCAGATTAACAACACATTTTGGTCAAGTTCACGGGACGCGGTACTTTTGCCATAAAAAATTAGGAAAGCAGTTATAGCAAATACACATTAAGGGCCAAGAGTATTAATAAAATAAACAATGGAAAGGTGGAAATTTCTGGGCACACGCTGAAAATGTCAGAACTGGTGCAGAAATGTGTCTAGAATATATCCTAAAAGTCCCCAAAACTCCTCTTTGTGCATTTTCCAGAAATAAGGGAGCAAAGGTTTGTACAGGGTAAAATTAACGGAATATTTCAATTGTCCTTAATGTGTGTTTCCAACATTTTTGTCCATGTCCCAAGGATTAAAAAAAGGTATAGTTTGCCCTATCTATGGCTTTAGTTTAATCTATATGGTAACAAATGCTCAAGGTCCTCCTGGGGGTAAATTTTCAGAATTGTCAATTCTTCTGAAGGAATGTGTCCAATTTCTTCATCTAGTTGTTAAACATGAACCCAAATGAATACCTTTTAATAGGTGGTAGGTCTTACTTTGCAAATTACAGGCCAAGTGTGATGGGGTTCTACAGGCTCTATGGGGGTCCTGCTTTTCTTCTCTGCTCTTATATGGTCATATTGAATCCTGTAGGTTGATTTTGAATGAACTTTTCTGTTTTTAATTAGACTAATAATCCTAGCAATTTGAATCTGGTTTCAATGAAATTGGATCATTTTGAAATATTTACCCCCATGATGAACTTGAATGATTTAGGGTTCTGTAGTACTTTCAACTACCGTTGTAGATGGGCAAACTATAACCTTTTTTTATTAAAGATCCTTGGGACATGACAAAAATGTGTGTACCATTAAGGAGCAATTCTAATATTTTGTAATTTTACCCCTGTACAAACTGGGGGAATGAAAAAAGAGCAGGTTTCCCCCAAGTCCCCCTTATTTCTGAAAAGCACAAAGGGATTTTAGGGGACTTTTAGTATGTTATCCTATACAAATTTCTGCACCAATCCTGACATTTTCCGCTTGTTTCACACAGAATTTCCACCTTTAAAAACTATAAATTCTTGGCCTAACCATGCTATCTTTCAATGGCTAACATCAAAAGTACACTTTCAAAAGAAATACAATCCCTTGTTATGGTTGTTGTTTACAAAATTTTTCGTTTGATCTTACCCTCCTTAGTCCCATTAAATGGATAGCAAAAATACTGGCACTCATAGAAAGTTTTTATTGGCAAAACAATTATCTCTCTTCTACATAAGTTCGTAGTTTTTTGCCATAAAATAATAAGGCGCATTTGAGAGAAAATACACGTAACTTATAGAATACGTAGTTTTGCCGAAAATACCTTGAATGGTAAAACGCAAACCCGATTTAGAATGTGCTATCTCAGAAGGGACGCATTGTCTGACATATAAGACTTTATGAATGAAAGCATACGTGCCCCCAGATTGCTCGGAAATAACTTTCATCTCAAAAAGTCAAAATTTCGGAATTTATGCCCGCGGGTGAATTGACACATCGGATTGAACTCCGTGGATATTTGGAAATCATTAAAACAACTTTCATCTCGTAAAGGTCAAAGTACTACTATATTTGGTATGGAGATTTCATGAATAATGTTGACTATATTACATCAGATTTAGGAGCAGTTTAAAAATTTGACCGCCATAGTCACCTTTTACAACCCTCCCTGGGGGCCTGGGCCACACGCACACGGGTCCCGGCAGAACATCATATTTGCAAAAGTATATTTTCTCTGAATTTTCCTCCGGTTCAGATATTGGTACCTCGTTCGTTTGATCAAACCCTTCTGGACTGAATGCTCTACACATAGTTTTACATATTTTGTGTACCACGAGAAAGCGCTGGACACCAATTATTTTTTGCACATATGAGGTCCATACAACAGTTGTTGCCAATGTTATCATTTTGCAAGAATCTGTCGGAAAAACGGTCAGGTCCACGGTTTGTTTGGGGACACTACGCGACATTGTTCAAAAATTGAATAGAGTCCAAAGAAGCTGTTATCACATAATTCTTAAGGAATATAATTTTCTGATATCTAGGCAAAAAAAACTTTCAGATTTATTTATTGCTCACAGGGCCATACGTAGTATTTATTTGGGGTGCGGAACTTCGAAAATATGTTTGGACTTTTTTTTTTTTTTTTTTTCGAAAAAGTGGACCTTTGTTGGTAAAGTGCATCTAACCCCCCCCCCCGTGCTTTTTTTTGGACTTTTTAAACATTTTAAATCACCAAAAAGTGGACTTTTTTGTTAAATATTCTCTACAATTTTGGACCTTTATATAAAAAAATTCAGCAAAGTAGAGAACCTTTTGCCCCTTGGGGGGGGGGGGGGGGGGGGGGCCACCGCACCTTCCCGCACCCCCCCCCCCCGCTGCGTACTGGCCTGTTGACTCATTTAACGCGGCATGTAATATTTTTACCCAGGTCCACGTCGGAAATTTTGCAAAGATTCGGCACTGGGCACTAAGCTTGGGAATTATGCGCCAAGAAATCATGACCTTTGCAGGCACAAAGTGACCTGCTGTCTGACTGGCCATCATCATCCATATCATTGTCCAATGAATTGCATCTCTCCTATTCAGATGGGCCAGCTTAGTCCTTAATTCAGATATTAATAGTATTGTCACACATTCAAAGACTAACCGTCACCGGTTCAACTGGCCTTCCTCGTTCTAACGTATTGCTCTGAAAACCAACCAAAAAAAATGGACACTAAGAAAATGAATGAAAAAACTTACACCGACTTTAAAGAGACAGAGAAATTTCCAGAAAGGAGCGGCCTCCATTTTTTCGAACCCCAGTTTTTTGCATATTTGGAATGTTCCAGTGTATTAATGCACACTGAAGTGAATAACATTTTAATGTAATAGATATGATTTAGTACTTCTGGCCTTTGTACGACAGAAAATCAACATTGTTTCCTCTGGGACTATCATGAATAGCGGCGAGTGCAAAAAAGATTTGCGGTTTTAATTTGTAATCGTTTGTCCAATAAACCTTCGAACGTTCTGGTAGGGGTGGTCTAAATCGATCCAGTGCAATTTGGGAGAAATTCATATCCTCAAAAAATCTCTCCTGCACTTTCAGGAACATATAGCTTGAAAACATTCTTCCCCTGGCCTTGGCGAGTCCGAAAAAAGTAATCCCAAAAAAGTTTGGTCGAATATAATTTAAAAGTTAAAAAAAAAAAAAAAAAACTAGCTATAACTATCATACATCATATTAATTACTTCAAATGAAAATTCCCGTTATGATAATATGCATAGTTTGACCTCAACCGACCTCCTCGCTACCATACCTACCAGGTTTTCAGATGATCACAAGAAACCTTTCTTTGGTGATATCGTGAAAACATCAGGAAGTCCAACATCCGGTTGTATCTGAAGAATTTGGTGAATCCTCAATTCAATGGCATGAAACCTATTCGACAAAATGGAATGGACACTTACTGAAATCACTTCCAAATTTGAAAAACACTTTCATGTTTAGAAATTGTGTAAAAACAGCAAGAGTTTGTGGCAATTCGTGGGAAAAATCAATGTGTTGACTTCCGTGCAGAATTTAAGTGCCCTACTTCTTTAAACCGTTGTACGGACTATAGTACGGCGGACTATAATTAACTTTTTTTTGACTTTCGACCCCAGGATTTTCAGGAACAGGCCTGTAGTAGATAGTGTCTTACAAGTGCACGGTGAGTAACCGGTTTACAATGAGATAGGGCCTGGCGGAATTTGTTCATTAACCTTCATAGAACAAATCCACTGAGAAATATGCTCTGCATCTCCACGGGGGCACTGAATTGCCCAAATGACCCACTTTATCCGGTTTCCCGTTAACATGCATGACCCCGCTCACTACAGATACAGATAATACCAATACCGAAAAAGGTCTATTAGTTTTACAACTGACCCTATGACCTCACCATAGAGTAACACGAGATAATGTGTCATTAAATCTTTTTTTTCGCGGAACCGTTCAGGTACAATTCTGACTAAATTTGTCCCGAAA
The DNA here is from genome assembly GCA_023653785.1 of Ophioderma brevispina. Taxonomy (NCBI): domain Eukaryota; kingdom Metazoa; phylum Echinodermata; class Ophiuroidea; order Amphilepidida; family Ophiodermatidae; genus Ophioderma; species Ophioderma brevispina. The sequence goes on along the minus strand of JAMKCH010032045.1, from coordinate 10,111 downwards.
AAAAACCTATTGAGGGCAATTTGGCTGTCCTCCGTCAAACAAAGACCCCTTTTTTTTAAGTCATCTGTCAACCGAATGCCCCCAGAGTGCCCCGGGTTACCAAGGGAAACACGGGTGCGTAGTTCACTTTCTATCCCAAAACAAGTAATCAGACCTTTTAGCGGCATGTTGGAGAGGTTTTTAGCTCCAGAGTTAAGAAAGAAATAAGAGAACTTTTTAAAAGAGATCTACTGCACCTGACCGTTCAGTGTACATCAATGGAATATGCAATGTTGTTTAAAAAAGATGTTTTCAAAACAATCACAAAATCAAAAATAAATAATTATTAATGTTTTTTATTGTTAAAAAGTTTTTTTCTTACTTTCAATTTTATTAGTTAATCTTAGAGCCCTTGTTCGTAACTCGAATCGATAGGCGGATGGGTCTCCGAAAATGACCATATGCGACAAATCCCAGCGTAGGTTTATCCATACCACTCACATGTAAACATGAAGCTGCGTTTTTAATCGAACCCATGATATGTAAACACTATTTGTGAGAAATTTCTAACAAAAATAACTTTCCTCGTATGTGATTCTCCTAAGTATAGAGTCCTAACATGAATTAATTTATATGATTATTTTTAAACAAGAACTTAGCGGGAAAAAAGAAGTTAAATCCAACGTTTATCATGCTAAAACTTTTTAATATTTCTTTAAATCATTGGGGGGGGGGGCGATTGGTTACTATTGTTGCGTTCACTATAACAGTAGTTTACCATTTCTATCACAGCTTTTTCACTTGCAGATCGTTCATTTACGGAAATCAGCTTTATTTTTGTTTTATCTAGTAACAGCCTGTATCCCTAAAATTAATGCGGTCCGTAAACCATGGTAAATGAACTGTGGTAAGAATTATTGTAATCGGATTCCAACCAATCATCCAGTGTTGAAATCTTAACCCGGTAAAAGCCCTGGCAAGCATGTGCTCTTGGGAATGCCTTAATATACTTTTACGTCCTTGGAGAAAAAAGACTATCAACCTGAGATTACCAGCACAAATGGAGTTAGCGGTATTTGTGTTGTTAGATCTAGGAGCACTTTTCCTCTAAACAAAAGTAGGTGTCCCCTTCGTGAATTGGTAAAAAGTGGCCCCCCAAAATGGCTTAGGATTTAAAAGGGATTACAATTTACAAGCATCCTCTACATTCTTATGTAAACATGCCGAAAACAGCATCACACTACTTGTAGCTCTTTTTGTAATTGTGTGTTGCATATTTTCACAAGAGCGTCGAAATTGGTAGCAGACAGTCGCATCTTCACCAGATCAAGCCATTGGAGGTCTTCACATCATCAAGCAGTCAGAATTGCTCACAGAGAATCATCAACCTCGCCTTCCTTCTGAATCGACTCGTCATCCACACAACCAAGCAGAAGATCTTTAAGTTGTCGCATCGTCTCATTGTCTTGCTAACTATTTGGAGTAAACTATGACAGGCTGGAGACAACGCGTTATTTGGAATGCTTCCAGTCGGGAACTACTCCAATGATATCTAGGAAGGATTCAAGGGATTTGCTGTTTTCTATGGCATATGTGAATTGACAGACGTGGTAGTCTTCTTAACATTGGTAATGAGACCGTAAAGACTCTCCAGACAGGCATCGTCACCCCGTTCCCTCCACAAATGTAATGCATCCAGCCCCTTTCCGAACTGCTTGAAATATCATCACATAGGCATTTCATACTCTCAACGCTAGCCTTGCATCAATGATAAGTCGATCCATCTCAATGGAGAGCTGAAAACCCTTTCTAAGTTCCACTAGAAGCATCTTCACTTGTGTTCTCTGAATAAAATATGTCCTTAAGATGAATAATTTACCCACAACAACCACCCGCTAGTTGCACCACTTGATCATTACCTAGTACTGTATTGTCAGGTCCCAATAGTTCAGAGAAAGAAGCCCCCCCACTCCCAAAATGATTTCATCAAACAAGCTTGGGCTTTTCTGCGAACAAGAATGACGTAAGTTTAAACGTTTTTCAAGGACAGGCACAATCTAACCTATCCAACACGCAAAGACAGATGCTTGTGTCTCCACTTCCCCCCTTTTCAAATCTGATATAGCCTGTGTTTTAGCGACATCCCTACTTGGAAGTTCCAAGCCCTGTAACCTCCTTTCAAGTTCTATTTCATTTTAATCTTACTTCGCAGCCTGATCGTATTTTTGAAGCAGTTTTCTGACGTGGTTTCAAATGTGGCTATCATTATGACGTCCACCCCTTTAGCGACGCGGAAGCTCCATTAACAAACTATGCTCGATGTCCTCGGGATTTTTCATATGCTGCAGAAAATACGCAAAGCAACAGCCGTTTGTGCTGGCATTCCTGTGAACATATGTTCGTCCTATGGGAAGCGTTTTAGCAAGATGTAATTGGTGCCTGCCAGCGGCTTCACTCTCCAAGTTTGCATTGAATACAGATTTTCTATGAATTGTTGAATGTTTTCTGCCTCTTCAGCGCCCAGCTTCCCCCTTATGAACTTTTCATGTCCCGCATAATTTCTCTGCCAAATTATATCACATTCAAACGAACTCCTTATTCCTTCACACACTTCCAACTATTTCCACGGCAGATAGTAAAACGAACGAGGGTGAGTGCAATCCCCTAGGTTTGGTGAAAAAAATTCATCTGTTCATTGAATTCTAGGGAGTTTCTCCCGCAGATTGGCCAGATAATTTCCGCACAATGTTCTTGGCCTAATTTAATGGAAGAATTCCACCTTTTTTCTTTTCTATGTGCGGGCGCGCGAATATCAGAACGCGTTAGAGATCCAGAACCTCTTGCTGCTAAGATCCTCCTTGGCTACTCCACATGCAACCTTGCGTAGATAGTTCCAGAGATTAACACAGGCGTCGGTTACGCGTTCTTAGGAGACGGTCTTCTAATAACTTCCTCTTCTGTCAATACCAGTCGACTAGAAGGTGGCCATAACGCTTCAATTCATCATCCCCAAGGTTGCAAAATGAGTTCTTCTAGGTTTTATTGAAGACAGATTACCCTTAGCACGTAGTGTCGTGCCTGAAGTTGAGAGTGCATTCTGGCAGTTTGGTCATTGTCGTTGGGCCCATCTTCATTCTCCCATCACCCTCTTGTGTCAATGTTTCCAAATACAATCACAAGCAGAATGAGTAAACAATTGGTGTGGATGCCATACCAATCTCATACTGTTTGATTCGCTGAAACTCCAAGAGTGATTTGCCCTTCGCTATATCTTCATCACCAAAGAATTTGCGAAGTAGCACTCGACTTCGGCTTCTGAAAACCCCGTCACCTCATAATTCGTGTAATGTTTTCTGTGTTCTTCAAATTCTACCAGTCTTTCCGGACGACTTGTAACGATAACCAGACATTTTCTCAAAGTCTCGCATCTCAAAATATTTGCGATATTCCCGCTTTGTGAATTGGCAATTAGACCTTGATACCACGACTCATCATATCCATCTAGAATGAGACAGCAGTCTTCGCTATGCTCATCAAGGTATTTGTGAAGCTGAGAAGACGTGATGGAAGTATCTTTGGGTAGCAAATGACTTACTATCGCATCTTCTAAAGTGGTTGATCGCTCCAAATCACGCATTCTTAGGAGAAAAAGGAGCTTCTTACTCCTCAAATAAGTATCCTTCTCTTTCGCCCAGTCATGAGCAAACTTAGCGCTCAGAGTAGATTTTCCTGTCCCGGCCTCTCCTTGTACGATCACTCTATTTGATAGGTTTCCCCCTGTTGTCTTATAAGTAAAGATTTCTTCATAGGATGGTAGAGGGATCTTCAAGGATCGGAATGGATGCGGTAGATCAAGAATGATGGACAAGTTAGTGAAAATATCTTCGATACCAATACAGTGCGATTTCTCCCAAGGATAGATAGGTAGACGACAAACGTCATTCAGATAGGTCCAACGAAGATCTTCACGGCATTGTTCAACGTTGAGATCAGACGTAGGAGGCGATTGTATTGTTGTTTCAAAGAATGCACCTGTAAAAAAAACCATAATTATCAGATTTCATTTGCAGTGCACAGCAGGATTGCCTTCTAACATGAAATTCAGTGTAGTGACTTCTATTGTGAAAGGTCTATACTTATAATTTTATGCAGTACCCTGCCGGGAATCGAACCCGGTCCGCTAGATTAATGTTCTAGAACCACAGCACTGCCGATAATTAGCGGTAGATACAATGTTTGAGGAGTATTTTGTTTTTATTGTTTTAATGCCCATGATATACTAAGCAATCGCAAGGAGCGTAGCGTTTTTTAAGGCATCACTTCCGTCGCTTATTGGAAAAGCGACTGCCTATATTTGATCAATAAGTCGCTAGCAAACCCAAGCGGCTTGACGCAAGCCAGTTGACTTGAATTCAACTCAATCACTCCGACGCTCCCAGCGACATTGACGCTGGAAGCGATTGACAAAACGCTACAAGGGCCATTCTTCAAAAAAGTAAACCTTTTTGATAAAAAATGAAGTTAACGGTATTGCAAATTTCTTTACATCATCACGTTAATCATCCTTCCAAGTTTCCTGCATAATATTTTTAAACAATATGTTCAAGTCAAACACCCTCATTTGCATATATGAATGTCTTTAATATTTCGGGATAAAAAAGTGAGATTATTACACCATTTTGCTTCTTTAGTTTTATATTAAATAGCTTTTCGTTTTTGTTTGAAATACTACCTAAAGTATTGTATGGACTTCAATTTTCAAAATTTTGTTGAAAAAAAATTATAGGAAATAGACAAGTAATTAACAGAGAATATTAATTGACTTTGGTATGTCACACACGTGACCAAAAATACAAAGAAGTTTTTATTACTAGAAAACCACTGTCTCAGTAATGTTCATATTTCATGTCAAAAGAGAGTTTATATGTACCTTCCACTATACAAAATAAATGGCTTAGATCTTTCCTCTTTCAAGAGTTATTGATGTGCTAATTACTGTCACCCCCGTGACCGGCACTCACCATTTTTAGTATTTGAAGGACATCAATTTCTGGTCATATTGAAGGAAGTAGCAGTGTTAACTTTATTATCAGTTACAAATAATAATACGATCAGTTTAAAACAAGAAACAACAATTAATTTTAATAAAGAACCGTTTAAACTTGAGTTCCATGTGTCTTTTGAATGTTTGGGATGAAGTTTGCCAATTTAGGCAGACTTGGCCTATTTCAACACAGAAATCTGCATACTAGGAGTAGCATTGCTCTTTTCAAGTTACTACGATTACATTGTAAAGGAGAGTGTTTGAAATGTTGAGAATAGGGAAATACACAAGATTTTATTAAAACTTCATTTTGGTGCACATTAACCATGGTCATCAATTTGGATATAAGTCAATGAAGATGTCACACACGTAACCCCCATGTCACCACACGTGACCGTACTTAGTGATGAACTTGTTAATTACCAAGTAAAGGTTTTTGCTTGTTACTTTTTAATTACCACATTGTTGTAATCCTAAAATACAATGTCTTGTGAAATAAATATAATAATGGAGTACTTAAATATTCACAGAATTTTACAGTTGAAGTTGAATTCTAAACCCTTTTTGTCTGAGGTTACAAACGTGGACCGAGCTTATTTGCCCCTCCTGACAAAATAAATTAATCTGGCGAAGTGGAAACGTTATTTTTGGGTGCGGATGGTCTAAAGGTTAATTCATTATACATAAAGTAATAAAGCATTGGTTACACTTGGCAAAACAGCATTGGGTTGAAAATCAAAATTTCCCGTTTGTCGGTCACAAAAGTGACCGAAGAATGGCCTATCAAGTGTTTTTTCATAGCGATTGTACAGTCGCACGCTGCGACGGCAAGTATATCATGTGGCTGGTTTAAACGAGATGGCTCTGCGGTGATGATTTTAATAAGGTCATACGGCAGAAAAATGGTAGGAAACGGCACCGCTACTATTGAATGAGTACACACTATTTATATGGCCATGGGCTACAGAAGAAAACAAGGCTGGGGCGGATTGGGAACAGTCAGGGTTTGCACTTATCTTATTCGACACTGACTGCGATGTACTGTACAGTGGTGACTTCTTGTACACGGGACCGACGTACAGGCGGGGGGGGCAGGGGGGGAAGGTTGCCCCCTTGACGACTTGGCCGGAAAAAATTTGCAAAAATCATGCTAAACAGCCCTTTTTTAGCCTCGACCGGGAAAAATTTGGCTTTTGACCCCCCTGAGGAGGGGAAAATTTCACAAAACTGGAACATTTGCCCCATCAGAGCGGGTAGGCCCGTTACGCTAACGTCCCCTCCGAAGGCCGGGATGCTTTCATGATCAATTTGCCCAATTCCAAGTGAACCATGGAGGGAGCGGTATTCTGTATTAATCAATAGCTGGTATACAAATTCAAATCCAGAATTGATATAACCCGAATAAATCCCAGCAAGTGCACGTGGTATGAGGCATGTTGCCACATTGACACCCTTTTGAAATTTGTCACAGCTCCAAAACTACAAGTATGTTAAAACCCAAACCAGCCTCAAAATAAAGCTGGCATATGACTCTTTGAAATGGAATGTAAGTGGTACCTTTTCACAAATAGTCTAGTTATAGATCAATTTTGAAAAAAAAGTTGTGAAACCGGTCCCGGTCTCCCCCTCTCACCCCAAACTAACCTTTAAAATTACATGGACATTTTTATGTTAGGGCTACCGTTCTAATTATAAATAGACCATGTTGTCTGTATGTGGGTCTGTCGTTCCACCTTTTCTCGCAGTCGGGGTGTCGTCCGCTCAAGAAAGTTGGTGGGTGGGTGTCAGCCTTTGCACGACAAGACCAAGTTGATTGGGTAGCGGGTGCCCCCACAAGCGGGTAATCGCGAAAAACGAAATTCAAAACAAGTAGTACTGTCAAAACAAGTAATTTAAAGAAGTATACTTAAAACAAAACCAGAAATTAAAAAATAAAAAACATAAACACACAAACACACACACACTGGCCAAAAGTTCTGCAAATACAGAAAAAATCGTTGTAAACCGAATGGGACTTTCCAATGTACAGGTGTTCTGGACAATACACATGACGTAATTAATGCAAAATTTGTTTTCACGAAGCCAAGAGCCCTGAAACGTTTAATGGATTGTAGTGGTTTTTTTTTCATTTCGGTCCACACAAACAAAGTAGCATTCAGAGTGTCCCCCAAAAATGTAAAAATCGTAAAAAAGCAAGAGTTGGGGCGTCCGTTTTCAATTCATGACACGTAAAATCAAGGTTTTGACATTCCTGTCAGAAGTGCAGTGTATCTAACATATGTTGTAACAAGTCAAAAGCATTAAGACATGGGATTCGACATTGTATTCAGGCTTGTAGTAAGATATTATCCGACCACGGATCGGTGGATTAGCAAGGGATAAGCACACTATACATAGCAATGATGGCATAATGTCAGCATTCTTGGTTGAGAAGTAAAGCTTCCAAGGAAAAAAATTAGGTTACATTCCCTTTTACACAATGTTAACACCAATTGTTTTCAAATTGTGGAGTGATTTCGTAAGGGTCCATTTCATTATGCCTGAATATTTTTTTTATGCCATTGGATTCACTTTGGGTTAATTTTTTTTGCGGGGGCACTCTGTATAACAATAACCAGTAAAACAGAAAATAGGTTAAATTCGTATCACAATAACACTAGTTGTACATAAACTAAAATCAAGCCTACCGTTATTTTTTCTTGCGTTAAAAATTAAGTATTTTTGGAGCGCACGTTATTACGCGATATTATTTTGGCCCAAAGATATGGCCCGTATTCCACAAACTTGTTTAGCTAAAACACGATTTTAGTTAAAATCGCCGCAATTTAAAATTGGTTTAAAGATGTTTAACCCGTTGCTACTTTAAACGGAAACTTTAAACACATTAAAACTCGTCGTTATTTAAAGAGACGCTAACTTGAGTGTACAGGGTGAGTCAAAAAGAGTTACACTGCATGTTTAAATTTTTCTACAGCAATGAAAAATCTACCAAAAATAAAAAAAATAAAAAAAATAAAAAAAATAAGAAATTTTGAATTTGAATTTTGAACTTTGCATTGCGAAGTTATGCTAATTTAAAGATAGGTACCCATTGTTCACTCGGTCCACGGAATCACGTTGTGGAGTGACCAAAAGAGCCTTTGGATGCGCCTTACAAGTACATCATGACATTCTTTGATTGCTTTGATACCTTTGTGCAAACCTTCAAATGTCAAGGAAAAAATGGCAAACTATTTTCATTATTCTGAACTCAATAACAAATAGTGGAATCTTACACCCATACCTTTAAGCATTATTTCAATGAATGTTCAAAATTTGTTCAATATCTTCAAATATGTAGGTAATCCATGCACATACAAGCCGGTGTCATAAACTATCGTGTCCGCGTGACTGAGGTCCTACCACCCATCTGTCTTTGTGTTCTCCATGAGTGTGTATGCATCGTTTGTTTTCGGGACTGTACCCAAATGCCTCCTCGTATACAAGGTCAAGGTTTATTCAGTACATGTTGCTTAGGTGATCTAGGGGACACTCCCATGGGGACACTCAATTTCTTTAAACCGGTGTACCCAAATTTTTCACCGACGCCTTCCTATAATATGATTGGTGGGGGCTACTTTGGGAATCAATATTTGAACACAACACACATATCAAAGTTCATCTGTCTTTCCCTTTGATCTCAATCCTTCCCTCTCATTTCTTACTCTCTTCTGCTGTTCCCATTTTATGCTTTACTTGTAGTTAAGGCTTATGTCCAGGTCAGACCCATGGGGGGGGGGGGCCTTGCCCAATTCACTATTGTTAAGAAATAAGTTGCGTAGAATTAGGTAAGGTTTACTTTAAAAAAAAAGTTTTTTTTCAGGGTAGAATTCTAATGTTTTAAGGAACAACATATCAAAAGTCCAACGAGTCACCCTTGTTCTTAATGAGTAATAAGGGGGTAAAGTTTGACAGGGTCAAATTTTATATGTCATTGTCTTCCAAAGTATACAATGCTTGCCGCATATTATAAGGATTAAAAGCATAATTTGCCTATCGGTGAACTTAATAAAATTATCATTTACTTAGGAAATATCGGTTCAGGTCAAACGGGGGTAAAGCTCCGATGCTTTTCAACGTGTATCAATTGTCTGTCTCGGGTTTGTGTATAACTGAAGGATATATTTTAAATAGTTGAAGTATTCTCCATAAGTTATAGGGCTCATTCTGACAGGTTTCTTTCTACTGGGTCTATGGAGGTCAGAAAAGCTACTGCCCTATAATGTCAATATTAAAGATTAAATGAATGTTACGCATGTTTTTTGTTTTTGCCATAATATGACCGTACAAAGGTTACGAGTAATTTTTGATTAATTTAATAAAATCGGACTGTTTTGGAAATTTTACCCCACGATGAACTTGAAAGAATTTTTGGCCTATATTCCTAAACTAAAGTCCACAAGTTTAGGCAAACATAATTTTGTAATTCAGTGTGACAGAAAATACAAAAGTCCATGTTTAGCTCAATTGAACATTTTAATTTTTTTACCCCTGTATAACCTTTAACCCCCTTATTACCCAATAAGCACAAGGGACATATTTGCAATAAGTTTATTGTTCAAGATATGATCATAATTTAAATGATTCATTATAACTTGTTATTGAGCTGCTACCACACAGTATCAAAATGGCGGGGGCAGATACCACTTTGGCTCCTTATAATAATCCAATTGTATTGTCGTCGTAAAACATACACACAAACTCAGGATGTCTCTTTTGATGTACCAAGAGATAGAAAAATTTTCAGTTGTATCACGTAACCCTGAGAAAAAGAGATTGGGAAAACCATGCTGGCTGTGGCCCACCCCTGACTTGAACTTTTTCTTAGGACGTGGCCACAGCATGATGGTATTCATAATATCAACCCATCAAGCCCAAGCTTATATATCCCTTACATCCCAAGAGGAAATGCTACCAACCTGACGATCGATCGCAAAAGGAAGGTAGCGGTTATTTGTCTTGTTTAATCGAGCAATTTCCCCCTAACACAAGGCAGAGTCCGCTCCGTTATTTTTGAAAAAGTGACAAAATGGCACGGGATTTAAGGGC
>JAMKCH010032044.1:0-22056 GCA_023653785.1 Ophioderma brevispina | reverse complement strand
CGGCCTGATTAGAACAGCGGTGAGTAATACGAGACTACTTACATGACGACGTCACAAGCTGGTATAAGCTTTGTGTTGACAATTCGAATCGTACTTTCGTAATACTTTCGCAACAATGATCCTACTTCTAAAGATAATTTCTAGTAATTAAGTTTCAAGTGAATATATCCAGCATATTTTAATATTGGTAAACTATTGTGGCACATTGGTAAGAACTCGATATAAAAAAACTGCATGAGAATGGACGTTAACCGGGGGGAAGGTGGACTGAGTCTAGGCATGGGTGTATGATTTGTACCATCGTGTGATTGGCATATCGGATTTTAGTTGTTTTCTTTTGACTTGAATGAAAAGGGTGTTGATAATTTAAATTCAGGTGCGAACATTGATTTCGTGACCGGTTGTTCATGCACTGACTCGTAGAGTAGCGTAGGTCTCGTGTTGGTGTGGACACTTGACTGTAAGTTACCTCCACGGTGACAAAAACAAGAAATGGGTTAAACAGGACGTCACTAGTCGATAATATGGTTTGCGCGCAAGCATTATGGGGGCTGACTTCCGGGCTGCTGTGATGAAAACGTAAAGCTATGGATATCCTATACGTAGGTGTTAATTAACGAACACAAGGGGAGTTATGGAGCAGAAAATGAGGAAATTGTACATGACGAAGATTTCTTTTTGCTTAAGTGATAGAATTGAAGTTACAAGGCTCTTACTTTTGACATGGGGGTATGATTATGCTTGTGATTATATTCCGGGATTTGGGAAATTATACCGGGAAATTGTAGTACATACAAGTAGTGGCGTTACCACGAGGGAAGCGTTGACTGAGTAGGCAGAGCGGCAAATGAGTCCGTTATGAATTGTGGGACTAATTAGGATATCGGATTATAACATCGCCGATTATAACATGGGCAGTTTTCCCGTGGAGATAGTCCGCACGTCACGTGTCAAATAGATGGCCAGGTATAAATCATATTGTTGTAGCGCAGGACTTACTTTGTGTTTTCTGCCGCTAAATAAATTGGTAAAGGAAAGCCGACGATTTAAACACAACAGTTTGTCGGAAGCACCATTAGGATATAAATACATGTTGTAATATATAACCCTGACCTAAGATATGTTAAGATGTTAGCCATTGGAAATCAAACTCTTGTCAATCACTAACTATTCTTTCACGCTCTCAATCTAACTTTGAAACAAAACAGCAGATCTTATCCAAAAGGCTAATTGTATGCAAGGTAACCGGTTTTAAGCACACATTCTGTCGTCTATCAAAACAAGTCACCGTAAACCGTTCGTGATAAAAGTAGTATCGATAGTTATTGATAATATCACTGAAAGATAACGAAATAGGCAAAGTAGTGTTAAGTCAATCGTGGACTTTGAATAAGAGACTTTGATATTTCAGTCAAGGTTGGTTGTGTTTTTCTTTTGGCTCGTTTAGCTTGTTGTAGGCCGCCAGCTTTAGCTGGGAGGACCCATTTAGATTGAGATTCAGCTATATCCGTTGTCGCACCGTCCTAATAGAAACTTGTAGGGACACATGTTCCTCGATCGTCGACCCAAAAAGGTAAAACATAATATTTCACTTCCAGAACGCAATGGTCGATTTTCATGAAACTTGGTCTATAGGTAATTTTGGGACACAGTATTTACAATGTCGTCTGTCTTCACGAAATCTGCATATTGAGTTTACTATATTTGATTGAGTAATAACAAAAAGACATGGTAGGTAGAAGAAATTGACCCATTTCCATGAAATGTGATACGTAATAGGCGATCCAGTATTACTTATGTCGTCTGTCGGGAAATACGTAAATCGTTTCTCGATGAAAATGAAAGTGCACGCGTAGTGTGAAAAACTTGCTAAATTTACAATTGATTTTGCCTACTTTAGGCTGAACTTAATCGACATTCCACAAAAGAAGGGGGGCGAAAATGCATATTTGGTCCATTATTGAACCAGAGGAACCGGCCCGGTAGGTCTTTGTAAGTAAAACTATAATATTTGCTGAATTGCAAAGGGTTTCAATTTTACATAAATTTTATTGGTGGGTGCAAAACAGCGAATAGAGTCGCCATAGCATGTTATTTTACAAAAGGCAATAAGAGTCCGTTGTACCTTGTCTATGGAATGTTTATTAATTTCTTTTATAATATACAAAATTCACTCATTTCACATTATGGTATTTACAACAGTGGAGGGTACAATGGGGGGCCGTCCCTCAAGTGTTCCAAAACTATGTTCTTTCTGATTAAAAACATTATTTCTAAATGTTATCGTTGATAAAACGGTGTTAGATTAAACTGAAAAGCACTGTTTATCAATAACCTGGGTTTGTTTAAAAAATGAGTGTTTTTCTAAAGAGTCCGGTTTTTTATAATAAAAAAAAAAAGTTGTTCGAAAATGCTGTTAGCCCCTATCGCCGATAAACTGAGTTTATTAAAACGAAAAACATAATTTATCATTGTAATAAGTTCCCGAAAACACTGTTTTTTACTTGATAAACTTTTATTCTCGATAAACTAGTTGTTTTTCATTCTAAAAACCGCATTTTCAATTATTGTACAGCTATCTTGCCATCCACGTTGCCCTCCTACAAGACTTGTGGTCGAACGAGCGTTTTCTGTTATTTGTTTAGCGGCTTTTAAAGGACATTGCACATTTTGCATATACAGTGCCCTCATTTTGTCAACACGGGGTTTTTGCATGTTATGTTACTTCTCATTGTTACCCTCGCCTGAATAAGCGGTGTAAACAATTAATTTGTATAAAACAACTCCGGAAGTCGTTGTCATTGCTAATGGCTTTAGGTGCCACTGAACGCAGAAATTACGCGCGTCAGAGGTTTGTGTACATTCTTTGTAAACTCTTTAGCTTTGTCCAGACCACCTATTTACGTTACCATTGCCTAAGATCTCCATTTAGTAGTTGTATGTAAATTAAAGCGACCGATCCTTTTGACTGAATATAAAGGGAAAATGGGGAAATGCCCAATTAACTTCGACCTTTAAACTATGGTCCACTTTGTTGCTATTTAACATATTGGGGAACAACTCTTTTCGCTCTCGAGCAAGTCCCATCTTCCATGTCAGCTAATTTTAATGACGTTTTATATTTTGCTGTAAATCCAATACCCCGTGTCGCCTTTAAACCTCATCACTGAGCATTTATTTATCTCAACATTACTTTCGCATACAACATTACTTTCGCATGATATTTTCTCATTTTTTCTTAAGAGACACTGGGCATCTTTTGAAAATAGTGCGCCCTCAAGATTGTTCAAATCGATATTTTTGCATGTTGTCGGCTTTATATACAAAAGCCCTCACCCGAAATGATTCAAGACCAAATCAGCTCCTTATGGGTACACAGAACGGTTTATAATTTAACGTCGCCCGGCGACGCTAATTCAGCAGACGACGAAAGCGGCGTTTAACACAAGAACACGATGCCGTATGCACTGTTTCCCAAGCTATGCATCTGTTTTGATCGGTCTATAACTTGTGGTTTCAATAGACAGTGGAGTCGAGTCAAAAAATATGTATTACACATTTGTTGATTAAAGTTATGGAAACTTTAAAAGTTGTGCCTACAAATTAACCTGGATGTCTTTATCCTCATATATGTCCCTATCTGTTTTGGGGGTAGTTATTTTTATGTGTAAATATATCTCTGTCTTCCAATGGCCTAGACTATCAGTTGAAGCAAATTGAGAAATTTCATATTTTTGAAAATGTGGCCCGGCCGCTCTAAAGGGCCCAGGAATGCAAATAGAATTGATGTGGTTTGTGCAAGTCTACAAGGTGGACGAGAAGCATTCAATATTTGGGTTGGTGATGACCTCATTAGTGAAACTATTGATTTTTCAGAGAGTAATAGAAAATTCCAGGTGACTGTGTGTGAATCTATTCATGGCACTGATGAACAATCAATAGTTTTCACTAATGATGTCACGGTAGTGTATTCTTTTTGTGCCCTGTTTATTGGAATGGAATGCCCCGAAGATTTGTAGTGGGTTTATCATCTCATTTCCTGGGACCTTTACGAATCATTCTCAAGCATATACAGTGATCATTAGTAATTTAACAAAGAAGTATTTATTTTTTTATACAAACAAAAATGTTGTGATAAAACGCACCATTGAGACACAAGTTTTGTATATAATCAGTAAGTTTATTCGCATCAACAGTGGTTCAATATACACATAGAGTTAAACTCAAATTCACACAGGAAGTAAACAAGCCTAGTAAACATAATATATAAACCAATATAACCACGGGGGTGAACCCATTCAAACCAGTCGTCCGTGCTGGGCGCTGACATTTTGACTATTGCACGGAATAATTTTAGTTTGGGTGCTTGTATACACAACATGTCAATTCGATACAAACACCGGCAAAATATCAGTTGTTGGATGTTGGGTGCTATTGGGTGTTAAATTTTGTCCTACCACATGGCCACACAACGAATGAAATGACCCTTCAGTTTTCTTGATTTAAATAAACCGCCTCAATGATACCTCTGTTCACCTAAGCGCGCATTGCATATGAGAAAAAAGAGTATCTGAACACAATGCGGGTCCAGGGTGGGGCACTAGTGGGTTAGTACACTCTGGGGCGACCTCTAACACCTACATCAATTTGTATCAGTGGGTCCGCGGCTTAGGGGGGTGTATCTGCAATGCGGCACCCACAGTATTTGGAAGATGGCGGTCGGGGGCAGCGCATTGCTTCTATTTTGTACTCTATGTTTTTCTTTGGTGTTCGGCAACATGCGAGACGATGCGGAGACGATGCCTCTCTATCTATATAGAACCTCTTTGGATATAACTCCCAGCACGGGTAAGTAGACAGGCAATTAAATGGGACAGGAAATTCGACAAACGCAAAATGTGTTAAAGAAAATGCATGGGCATAGCCCTTTTTTTTAATTTTGGCATCAACCCGGTGTAGAAAATAGCCCTCCGGACTCAAAGTCCGTCTACAACGGTAACGAATATAGCACGCGTCAGTTGATTCTCCACGCAACATTAGTTTCATGCCTTATTCGGTTGTGGTCTATGGAGCCTGGACTTTGGCTTCCCGGTGGACTAAATTACTTTCACACCGGCGTGCGTACTTAGGTTTTACGGGAAGGATTTTCAGAGGCAGGACCCTTGCGACTTAGTTTCAAAATGCATGATGACCAGTAATTCAACTTCCATCTTTATCAAGGAAGGTAATGTTGGTTTCAATATCTTCCTACATATCCACTGCAGGACCCATAAAAGTATATATTTTATAAAAGTAATAATATATGATTCCAAATCTATTATACGAATTTTGTAAGGTCTCCTTTTGAAGAAAATCAGTAAACACGGCGACGTTTTAATTTCGTTCAGTTCATATTCGTATATATTCCTTGACATTCAAAAACACCAAATCCTGAGAAAAATCTCTGCCATTCCTCTTGTAATATTGCATGAACCTAGTCTAGTGTGAGGACTCCCATTGAGGGTTTATATCCCTGATGGAATCAGTTCTATACTCATCATTCAAGTCTTGACACTAGACTAGTTAAACTAGGTCATTCCTCGTGTAATATTGCATGAACCTAGTCTAGTGTGAATACTTTTCCGTGAGGATATATGCCTGATGGCATAAGTTCTATAATCCCTCATGCAAGTCTTGACAACTAGACTATAAACTAGGTCATTCCTCGCCCAAAGCGAAAAACTTATAATATTGCATGAACCTAGTCTATGGTGAAGACTTCATTGAGGATTATATGCCTGATGGAATAATTCTATACTCTCATTGAAAGTTTGACCCTAGACTAGTTAACTATGTCTTCCTCTGTGTATATTGCATGCCCCTAGTCTAATGTGAAGACTTCATTGAGGAATTATAAGCTGATGGAATAAGTTTCTATATCCCTCATAAACATCCAAAGTCTTGACACTAGACTAGTTAACTAGGTCATTCCTCCTTACTAAGATGATGAACCTAGTCTAGTGTGAACACTCCATTGAGGGATTATATGCCTGATGGAATACGTTCTATAATCTCTCATTGAAAGTCTTGACACTAGACTAGTTAAACTAGGTCATTCCTCTGTGTAATATTGCATGAACCTAGTCTAGTGTGAAGACTTCATTGAGGGATTATATGCCTGATGGAATACGTTCTATAATCTCTCATTGAAAGTCTTGACACTAGACTAGTTAAACTAGGTCATTCCTCCTTATAATATTGCATGAACCTAGTCTAGTGTGAAGACCTTACTGAGGGATTATATGCCTGATGGAATAAGTTCTATAATCTCTCATTGAAGTCTTGACACTAGACTAGTTAAACTAGTCCCCTCCTCTGTGTATATTGCATGAACCTAGTCTAGTGTGAAGACTCCATTGAGGGATTATATGCCTGACGGACGTCTCACACTATCCTTGTTCTGTGCAATATTACATGAAGGAATACCTAAATCTCAAAGTTATGATTAGGGAACCATTATGCGTTTCAAAAAAGCTTAGTTGAGTGTCCCATGTGCGCTCATTGCTTAAACAAATCCCATAACACTCAGCCAAAACGCACGGGCTTATCAATGGCGTTTGTAAGACCTATCGCACGAAGATTACACAGGTCGTCTGTAGAAAAAGCAGGACCTTCACCGTAAAGTAGTGTTAAAAATTCTGGACAAACATGGTTTAGATGGCTAAACGTTTAGCATTTACATATCAGCTTACTTTAACATGATCTAAACATGTTCAAATCCTAAACAAAATATTGTCCTCTAATTAATCATTTTGCACCCAGCAATCTTCTACACACTGATGATTACACCGAGTTTTTAAACGAGTTACTTCTGTTCCATATCCAGAGAGGGCGGGGGGGGGGGGGGGGTGCTACCTGATTGCAAGATTTTGTTCAATTGAATCAGGTGTACAAGGCAAGATCAGGTTGCCATACATAAGCTGGCCTAGGGGCTGAAGTTGTTTTAAGGAATGAGAATATTTACGATTCTCTGCTGACAACATCTAGTAGGACACCACCAACGTCCAGGAGTAGAGAATCTGCAAGTCAACATTGCAGCTAACATCCGCTGAGGACGGAGAATGGGTTCTCCGAAATATTCGGAACAAAAATGTGAGTGTTGATGAACAATTTTAATCTCATAATTTCATGTCTTCAACCAACACGTATAAATCAATTCATTCGCAATATTTGTTATGTTTACTATATTTGTAAATAGTGTACTACCTAATGAATACAATATTTCATTATTAACTTCATGATACGGCTGCTACGTGTTTTTTAGAAGTTTTGTTTTTTAGTTAATGGGGGTGTCAATAAGTAAACAGTTCAAATAAATAAGCCCCCCCCCCCCCCACAAAGGTACATTTTCTGGAAAAGTTAGGGCTCCTTAACCTGTTACAAATATGTACATGTTACACATTTAATGTGCAAAAAAATTCAAACAAACAGAGAACCTTCTCCCTTAAATTACGTCATTTATTAAAATTTGAGGGACGAATTAAAAATGACAACTTTTGTGCAAGGATTACAATTTATGGGAAAAATCCGGGCGGAGAGGAAGTAAGTACGAGCATGCCTAGTACAACACAGGAAATACCATAGACACTTGCTTTGTTTACCAATGGATAGCTATGGTCATCTTCTTTCCATTGCTACCAAAATGAGTACCAACATGCCTAGAATTACGTCAGACTGCCGTTATAATGTTCACATGTCAGCAAAACTGTCAATTTCCATAGTACACAATAGGGGAAGGAAAATTCGTTTTTTTTCACCAAAAAAGGGGAATATCCGATTTCCACGCGATTTTTTGCTCTCTATATTGAGGGAATGTGAGTCGGTAATATTGCGAAATATCAATTTTCAACCCTTATCCAGCATTTTTATACTTTAAACTTATGACGTCGTAGTGACGTCATAATGGGAATGTTGGTACTAAATTTGATACCACTGGAAAAAAGAAGAAACCTCAAAGCTATCATGTGGTACCAAATTTATGGGAATCGGATTGTTCAGAAACGAAAATTATAGGGGTTGGCAGCCACCCCTTGGAGATTGTTTACAAAAATGGCTCCGGTAGAAGACGAGGTGACACCACAGTGTTTGCCAGATGGGACTGTAATTACTTGTACTTATAGAAAATTAAAAACAACAACAAGCAAGCAAACACAAAACCATTAATGCATTGTTTACATTTGGGGGTGAAATAATTGAAGAGTGAGAAAAGAATCTTTAAAACAAACCTTTAAAACTTGATTTTCTCATTTTGTTAAAGCCCTTGCAAATGTTCATAAATGACGTCATTCAGCTATGTGAAATTTTTTGCCCAATAAATGTGTAACATGTCCGTTGTAACATTTTACCATTTCTGTAATAGGTTAA
The DNA here is from genome assembly GCA_023653785.1 of Ophioderma brevispina. NCBI lineage: Eukaryota > Metazoa > Echinodermata > Ophiuroidea > Amphilepidida > Ophiodermatidae > Ophioderma > Ophioderma brevispina. The sequence goes on along the minus strand of JAMKCH010032044.1, from coordinate 13,653 downwards.
GGAGTCTAAATTGTCTAGAAAATGCACATTTGTGAGGTGAGGGGACTTATTTTGGGGGAAAACTGTTATCACAGCGTAGTACCATAACTTGTTTTTAAATTTAACAAACTGTTACCACGAGATTTACCAGAACTTAATGGGTTACAGTCTAACATTTCAATGCAAAACAAATGAACTAAAACAATCTTAAAATCATTTATGTGAGGATTATTGGGTAAAACTTATTTGGCACCCGTAGGCTAAATTTGCATGGATGCCGTAAAACCCGTACGTGCGTGGGCGGCAATATGATCGGCGCATCATGAGGGAGCTCTTCTCCGTTCATTACAGTATTTCCCTCGTTTTCCGTTCGCGCAGCCTTTTACCATTCAAATTAACTTCCCTGTGAAAGAGTAGTAGGATTATTAAAAAGGGCTGTAGTTTTTTTTAAATACAGTCGGTCTACTTATACATTTATTCAAAACAAAAAGGTGCCCTTGTAAGCAAAAAATATAAGTTACCATTGACTTACAAGACTGGACTGCAATGTATGTTACAGAAGCAGTTTCTTTGAAATTTTCACCGACATTCTATTAGAATTTACTGTTTTAGTGGTTGTAAGATTAAGTTAGAGAGATAATGATTAAGTTAATAAATATTAAATTGAGGGGGGTGTTATGACACCCACGCGCCTCAATTATTCGCGATGTTGAGATTTAGCATGTTGTATTTATTTTAATAAATCTAGAATTACCAGTAGTGGCGACTTGTCCATGTAGGCCTAGCTCTGATGCCTTTTAGGCTTAGAATGAATTGCAAATGAATTGCACCCATTGACTTGAGGACAATGCGCCATTTAGTGGCAAAATCATAGGATCTATGTTTTTTGTTATAATTATTTTGTGTGTCATAAAGATAGAACGGACCCATCTCCTTTCAAGCTTAGATCCGCAGGAGCATGGCCCCAATAAACACGTAAAGCTACTTTACCATAAGCCCTACATCTAACAGTATTTTGACTTGTGGAATCAATTCCCTGTTAAAGTAACTTGCCATTTTATTTATTAGCAACATTAACAACCAAAAATTAACATGAACGTTAAAATAATTGCATCTAGACCAATTCACAGCATTCATTATTACGATTTTATTACATCCTATTTCCCGCATGCCGCTAGGACTGTTTAACAGTTATTATACGCTCACCCCCACTGTCTATCACTACACAAACTTAAAACAATCAATTAATTAACATGCATAAATTACTGAAAAACAATTGTCATCAAGGTAACAATTATTCCATAGATATAAACATGACCTTTACGTAGATGTTCGATTCTTGCGGCCGTGTGGAGTCATAAGTAATGGTACACCTTCTGGCGAGATAAGTTCACCTTTAAAATGAGTAAGTTGACACTGGATTTCCTTCTGAAGATTTAATATAAGAGGTTTACGACACTCTTATGTGTAGCGTTCCAGTCTCGATCTAAAAAGAGAGAGAAAATACGATGACGTTGACTGGTTCGAATCTGACCGAGAAAGTAGCGGTTTAGTGGATTGAATTACAGGAAATGTTTTTAAAGGGACATTTCGTGATTCCAAGCCTGTCCCCCGACTTACTTTAAATAAGTTGAGATTCTGTTGTATTTCTCGGATGGTTAGCCTCAGTATGGCAATATATTACTAATACGACGCACGGATTTAATGCGTCTACAACAAAGAAGTTCTTAACTTATATTGTCTCCCATAAACGGGCAGAGACAGGTATATGGAACATTACCAGTTAACAGCAATGTTTGTAAGTGGTAGGGCCTGGTATCGTGAAAATAGTCGGCCTGACTGTGTACACAATGGGCAATTGTATCTTTTAGAGTGTTAATTCTATGGGAATTAGCGATTCGCAGGAAGGGATTCGCAGGCAACAAACGAATGACGGGACGTAGTATGTTACTGCGTCTATCAAACACTTGTCATAATACCAAAACGCTAGATCGGAATCAACTAATATTTTAGAGATAATAAGGGGGAAGGACACCAAAACTGTGGAGCCCATAAACCAAACTAAGTAGTTAGTTTTAGATCACCAGTCTATAACATTAAAATACACGACCTGTTTTAAGCATTAAACAGGGCCCTTTCCATACAAAGTATAAAATTGATTTTGGTAAATGCCACGGCTGTGACATTGGCAGAGTTAGGACAAGTCCATTAGGGCGTCGCCGATTTCACTACTATGGTCTGGACTGGAGTATAAGTCAAGAATGTTGAAAATAGTCAAAATGTGCAATTACAGGTTGTACAGAGGTGTTAAAATAAATTTGCTCCCATTTGGGTAAGAAATGTCTGAAGTTAAAGTTATTTTATAAAATAAGGAATAGTTTGGGCACATCACATGTTGTGTTTCCGATCAAGGTGGAGAATCAAGAAAGAATTAGCATAAGACTTTTGACCAATTAACCTTGTAAAAACAGAGGGTGCTTTTGAATCAATCCATGATGCATAGCAATTGGCCTATACCATTACTGTACAAAACGTCAGTATTAGGAGATAAAAAGTGTTCCAAAAGTTAAGCACCACAAGACATTTCATACTCATGCAAAAAAATTGCCCCTAAGTACTAATGCTTTGTAGGGCTTAAAATGGGCGTAAAGTCAGGGGTTTTATGTGTGAAGAATAGGATAGTTTTTATGTGATCAAAGACACTATTGATTGTGGATCGAAAATGAAATTTCCCAAAACTTGCGTGCAACTGTGGATTGACTAAAAAACCCTCTGTGTATAACATAGCAGGGAGGTGAAGACGAAGAACCTAATTTTATCCAGATGAACCAATTGACGGAAGTAGGACTTGTATCGAACAGCTTTTAATTTATTTTTTGACCTGATCATCTTGAAATGGAATCTTTTAGGTTACTTTCCATTTGGATCCCACAATTCCAAGTATCCCACAATTCCAAAACCTTAGGTCACACATGATGCAAACTATAAATACTTGGAATCCTTATGACCAGACGAACAATTTGGATTTGAACAAGATTGGAGCAATTCTAATTATCCTCCATGCAAACTTTTATTTCCCCATCATCACTGATCATCGTGAAATAGAGAAATCTGCAATGACCATGTAATATGGCAAAATAAATAAAACTAGAAATAGAACAAGGACCATGTAATAAGGATTTTTTAAAATAATCTTTACCTTGTTTGATTGTTCGTACAATGTGCATAAGCTCGGATATGAGTAGGAGGGTGATCTGCTGTATCCTTCGATCCATCTTGAACGCTGATGCTGACATTCAACACTACACGACCTACTAATTGCTTGTACAATACAGATAGCCAATACACCTACAAGAATTAAGAATAAGTTTTGAAAATCTTAACCGCTCATCCCTGGATTCTGCATACGTTATAATAATCAAGTCAGTGTTTTTAATGGCTTCCCAAAAGACCTGAAAATGAATGATTTGGAAAAAAATATTGAACAATTCTGGTCTTTATCCTAGTCGCCAGTAGAGTCAAAAGGTTAAGACATACGCAAAGTGTATCTTAATATCGTTGTCTATCAAGAGCCGTATTTGCACAACTAAGGAAGCGGTTATTATTTACGCGGGGTGGGGAGGGGGGGGGGAGGAATTTAACTTTTTTCGGAAACGCGTTCAGCCCTCGCTTCTGTTCAAAAAATCCTTTACTAATTTTAGGAAATTTCTCCATTTACAGTTCAGGTGCCCCTCACCTTGATGAACATTTTCGCCCCCCCCCCCCCCCCCCTCGCTCACAAACATTTCTCGTATTCTCTCCCCTCCGTTCCTCCCTCTGGCGTAAATAATGAGCCCTCCCTTAACAGGAGTACATACTTTAGGCGTGATTTCACATCCTTAGAGCTATGTCGTCTGTAATTTTACTTAAAAAGTTACTAAATTGTTTCTTTTTAGACTAAACCATTAGTGTGTCGAAATTAAAAAAAAGTAGATTCAAACAAGTGTGTGGATGGTTATAGCCCTACTGACCGAGACAAATTTTGAAAACATAGGTCTAATATTTTCAATTTCGTAACTACTTACAGGGGTAGGGTTCAGTTCTTCATCAAGTAGTCCGTAATAACCACCAAAGAATGTCTGACGTATCAAAAGATCTACGCCATTAGCTGCGGAAAGACCCAATTTGTCCAACCACCTGTAATAGAAAGCTACCCAAAACGTCAAGCCAATACATTGAAATGGACACAGGGCTATGAGTTGGATGACGATTGGCTGCCTTAAAGTATTGTCTGCTGAACAGTTCTCATGTAACAGGGGCATAATAATTAAAGACAACGCGCCTCCCTCATTAAAGGAATTTACTGGGAAGGATCTTTCGACACAAATATAATGAAATATCCCTAAAATAATAAGACGTACCAGATGGTTTTCATGGTCATTTCATGGAGTATTTCTTTCGCAAAAATCCTGATTTATTCCGACAAATGTCCGGAACAAAATGTGCACAACAGTACAGCAATCATGGAGGCTGTCATCTCCGTGCTATATTTACAACGCCGCACGCAATACCGAAACCGAGGCCAGCGAAAATATATCATGTGACTTCAGCCAGTTTACCATAAGCCTCATCCTTGTGAACTTCGATGAGCACACAAAGGATACGAGCGAAGTTCACGGCTTGTGGCAGAAAGATAGCGTAAATAATAAACATGGCGACTTCCTTAAATCGTCTACTGCTTAGGCCCTCCCTCGGGTCCACGGTGATGAAAAAGCTAAGCGACTGAAATTACACTAGACTCTACAACCCATGCACGGCTGGCTACTCCCGGTTATGAATTCCAAGAGTCCTGTGTAATTCGCGATCTGTGGACAAGTTGGTTGGTATTCGCTCTTTGCACGGTTGGTCATTTGCAGGTAGAGCCTCCAATGACCATGAAAAGCAACTGGCACCTGTTCCGATTAATTCATGCCAATAAATTCCTTTAAGAATTTTATAACTAAAACTAATATAAAATTTTAGAATATCAAAGATTATGTTTTCCTCTTACGACAGACGTATTTGAGAAAGGAAATGTTGGTATTTTCTTTGATACTTATTACAGCCGTAATTAAAATTAAAATAACCCCCCAAACAACTTTTTACAAGATTGTAGCAATTAAGTATCCTCCAGGTAAACATTTATAATTCTCCCCTCATCACTGATCATCCGTGAAATAGAGAAATCTCAATGACCAAACACGTACTATGGCAAAATTTAGTAAAACTAGAAATAGAACAATGACCATGTAGGAATTTTTTTTTAATAATCTTTACCTTTGGTTTGAATTGTTCGTACACTTTCATAAGCTCGGCATATGAGTAGAGGGTGATCTGCTGTATATCCTTCGGATCATCTTAACGCGGATGCTGACATGCACACTACACAGACCTACTAATGCTTGTACAATCAGATAACCAATACACTACAGAGCGAATAGTTTGAAATCTACCGCTCATCCCTGATTCTGCCATACGTTATAATCATCAATTCAGTGGTTTAATGGCTTCCCAAATCCCGTGAAAAATGATGATTTTGGAAAAAAATCTTACAATTCTCACAGTGGTCTTTATCCTATCGCCAGTAAGTCCAACGGTTAGACATACGCAAAGTGTCATCTTACCATACGTTGTCTATCAAGACGTATTTGGACAACTAAGAAGCGGTATTATTTACGCAACGCGTGGTGGGAGGGGGGGGGGGGGGGGAGGAATTTAACTTTTTTTTTTCGGAAACGCGGTTCAGACCCTCGCTCTGTTTCAAATCCTTATAACTAATTTTTAAGGAAATTTCTCGCTTTACAGTTCAGGTGCCCCTCACCTTTATGAACATTTTCGCCCCTCCCCCCCCGCTCGCTCACAAACATTTTCTCTCGTATTCTCTCCCCTCCGTTCCTCCCTCTGGCGTAAATAGGATCCCTCCCTTAACAGGAGTACATACTTTAGTCGGCGTGATTTCCTTCTTAGAGCTAATGTCGTCGCAATTTTACTTAAAAGTGACTAATTGTTTTCTTCTTTTTTATCGAAAACCATTGGGTGTCCGAAAATTAACAAAAAAGTAGATTCAAACCAGTGGTGGTGGTATAAGCCCTACGGGACCGATACAATTATGAAAACATAGTGTCTAATCTTTTCAATTTCGTAACTACTTACAGGTGGTAGGGTGGTTCAGTCTTCATCAAGTAGTCCGTCATAACACTAACACCAAAGATGTCTGACGATCAAAAGATGCTACGCATTATCTGCGGAAGACCCCATTTGTCCAACCACCTAATAGAAAGCTACCCAAACTCAAGCCAATACATGGACAATGGACACAGGGCTAGAGTTGGATGACGATGGCTGCCTTAAAGTATTGTCTGCTGCCAGTTCTCACTGGAACAGGGGCATAATAATTAAACAAACTCCGCCCCTCCCTCATTAAAGAATTTACTGGGAAGGAGGAGTCTTGTTCGACACAATATAATGAATATCCCTAAAATAATCAGACGTACAGATGTTTTCATGGTCATCATGGAGTATTTTCGTTTCGCAAAAATCTTGATTTATTCCGAAATGTTCCGGACAAATGTGCACAACAGTACAGCATCCAATGGAGGCTGTGCATATCTGGTGGCTATTTTACAACGCGCCCAATACCGAAACCGAGCCAGCGAAAATATATCATGTGACGTCAGGCCAGTTTACCAGCAGCCCTCCATCCTTGTGACCGATGAGCACCAAAGGTAGGAGCGATCGAAGTTCACGGCTTTGTGGCAGAAAGCTGCGCAATGATAAACAGGAATGGCGACTTCCTTAAATCGTCTACTGCTTAGGCCCTCCCTCCGGGTCCACGATGATGAAAAAGCTAAGCGACTGAAATTACACTAGACTCTACAACCCATGCCCGCTGGCTACTCCCCGTTATGATTCAAAGGAGTCCTGGTATTCGCGATCTGTGGACAGTTGGGTTGGATATTCGCTCTTTGGGCACGGGTTGGTCATTGCAGGTCGAGCCTCCAATGACCCTGAACAGACAAACTGTCCACCTTGCCGATTAGATTCATGGGCCAAAACGTACTCGTTTAAGAATTTTATAACTAAACCTAATATAAAATTTTGAATATCAATATTATTTTTCCTCTTACTACAGCACGTATTGATAAAGGCAACGTTGGTAATTTTCTTTTGGATACTTTACAGCCGTACTTAACAATTATTATAACCCCCAAACAACTTTTTACAACCTGCAACATAAATAATCAAAAAGCGCAAGACGAAAAAACATACAAGAATCCGCCAGCATATGCATCTGATATTCCGGACACTCCGCCACCGTAAGCCCCCTGCCTCTCCCCCATCCAAGACTTTGATCAGATACGGGCGAATACTTTCCTGAATGGTTTTTCTGGACCACCCGTGGTCAATCTCTTCCTTTAATCCAGTCCATGACTTGTGGGTCAGTGAATTTATCAAGAGTTGCAGTTTTGTCTGTTATTGAATACGAGTGCCAACATTAGCGTACTTTAATGCCGCAAACAAACGCAGAATCTAAAAGAAATGAACCATTTGGTGTGGTTAATTTGGATGACCCGATCGCGACACCCCACCCTGACTTGAACCATCAAATTGAATTTGGGTATCAAAAAAAAGTTCGTATTTTTCCCCTTACCTCAGGGATTACCGAGGTCACATTTCGTGATTTAAAATTTCGAAGCGGGCATTTTTGACCGGCTATCCATTAAACACTTACGGCGCAGCGGACGCGCTTACACTACCAGTTTCAATGCCCCTTTATTTATTTATTATTAGCAGTCGTATTTATACAGGGTAGCCTAATCGGTTAAAAAACTGCTATCCATAAGGGCTCTGTTAAAACAATATCAATAACACCAAATTACATGGCAATTGAATTATATAAAAATACAGATTACAAAAATATATTAGACAAAATCCATCACACACAGGGGTTCAAATAGTAATTTTAGATTCCTATATAAGACAGTAAAAAACAGACAAAAACATACCTCAAGATCAAAAACAAATCTTATCTGACAAAACAGCCACGATCAGACATATAACTGCAACAATACCGGTAAGGAAATGCAACCCTGAGCTGAGTGTCCTCAGGAATCTATAGCTTTCCTGCAATGAAATTTATTACTTTTTTATGGCTTTTGAACCCTTTTTACGGTATATTTTATACTAATTGGTGTGAAGGAGCTGAAGTGTGGGTTGGTAGGCAATGAAACGGTTTCCGTAGGATTTTGGTGCTTAAGTTGATTTTTCTTGCTGTTTTTCATTCATAGGGACCAGACATTCAGAAAATGATGGGTGCAAATTTTCGGACTGCTGCCCCCGTCCTCAAGGGGGGATTGTTACTACAACAGGAAAAAATTTAAAATCGAGTCAAATTGTGTTTTAATGTACATAAATGTTCGTCCTCCTTATAAGATTAGAAAAGTATAATATTTGCCTCGGTTCCGACCCCTTATGAGGGAGGAGTTAAAGCGCTATAGCCCCAATGATTGTTCAGGGTCATCCCTGGGGTAATTGACCCAATACTCGATTTTTGGTGAAACTGGTGATAAGTTGTGTTGTATTATTCTCACAGGATCAAAAAAATGGTTTATTTTGACAGTGTGTGACATTTGGTTGCTAATTACTCTAGCAAATGCGCAAGGGTCTACATGGTATATGTGGGTCACACCAAGACTTTCCCTGGATGTCGCAATGGTGATAGCAAAAGATCAATTAAAATGCATTTCTGTGTTCATTATGACACCAGGAATCATTTGGGGGGGGGGGGACACCACTTTCAACACAACATCGGTATCCTTTACCCCCAGGATGCCCTTGAACCATTATGGGGCTTATCGCTTTAACTAAAGTTTGAAACCTGGCAAATAAGACTTTTTCTAATCCTTATGACGAGACGAACGCGTTAGTGTACATTAAACACACAATTTGACTCCGATTTAAATTTTCCCTGTACTAACATTTGCCCCCCTGAAGAGGGGGAGCATTATTATATATTTGGCAACACCATCATTTCTGACAGTTTTAGGTCCTATTGAAACCAAAACCGCACAAAATCAATTTTAGCATGAAAACCTACTACGGGAATACACACAACCACACTATAATGGATCCGTTTTTAATCGCTTATTTTTTATGTTTTCATAATTTGTTTGCTTGTTTGATTAAACTTGTAAGCCTTTTTAACACCGTTTTACATCTGCAACATTGCTTAATTCGGCATACTCGCATTAAGCGTTGTCATATGAGACTACCAGAACTTATGCTTTTTACACTACGCTGTGTCTACTTTAGCAACCCACAACAACATGGGGAACGAGAGTGTGATAAAACCTCCTCATGCTACGCTTGTGTGAGGCATCATTCCTCCACAAGGTCTCATGTGTAAGATTGCAAGACCAGAAAGCTGGTGTGAAAATTAGACAAGGCGATTTTATGCTCTGTCAGCCCTGTTCAGATGCCGTGCACGAAACACAAACCTAACCAAGGCAATCAACGACTCCCTATCAAAAGTGTAAAACTACTACCACCAGAATATTAATAATGGCCTTCTGTCCTCCCCCCATCTCCCAAATGAGCCAACGTTTTCTTCCTCAATGCCACAATTACAAACTCAATTTCACCTCAAAGGCGTTAAATCACACGGACTCAACATTCGCCTCAAGAGTGACCAAGCGGTTTAGTTGTGTGATTCCCCCGATTTCAAATCTAGTGATGAAATGAACTTACTCTGCTCTGTCACTTGTCAAACTTTCACCTGTCTTCGGTGGACTAGTGAAACCACCCCGAAAAAACAACCAAATGGACTTGTCCTGACTGTAAAGACATCCACACACTTGTTACAATCTACATGGTACAATGGTGGAATTCCAAAAAGAAATTTTTGTATCTAAAATCAACCCAACAGGAACATGGTCAAAAACCAAGCGTCCCCAAAAAGAAAAGGATGCTTTTAAACAGGAACGTAAATGAACTGGAAATCAATGTTGAACTGAAACATCCGATGAGCCCTCTTCTTTGAATCCATCGAGGAGACGTGAAACTGAATTAAGTGTCTAACAGCTATTTTTATTTAAGTATGTTTTAAAGGATGTCTTTGTCGTTATGACAGAATAATATCCACTGCAATATAGATTGCCTTATTAACCATAATTAACTAATAAATTGATTGCCCGTGGAGGTCGCCCTGTTCGGCATTGTGACTTCGCTCGGCATTGGTGACGTTGTTTGACTTTGTAGTCAATAGACAACACCAGGTGTCTAAGGAATGTCGGTTAATTCCTGGTCAGAAAATCGATGTTAGTGTGTCCAGTAATAAAGCAGTAACCGATCGATTTAAAAACTGGGACGAGTATTTCTTGACAGAATATACTAAAAATATTATAGGTTATGGCCCTCACTCACGTCGTCGTGTCACGGTTTCTTATTTCAGACACACATGTACGTTATACCATCATGATTCCGTCAATTTTTTTCGTGGCCGATCAAAATGGCCTGCAATCAAACGGAAGATATTATAAACGTTTTACTTGATATCCAGAATATAGTGTCATTTTTTCTACTGAAAACATTCATTCGAAAAACAAAAATGTATTTATAATATGTTTTGAAGCCCAAAATATATAGCCTGGCATTTCGCTTTAAGGGTACGCTCACCATAGTACTCGATGCGTAGATATATCAGAGACATGATTTCAAAGATACTGTAGTGAAATCTTGTTTAGCGTTGCAGGGTCGCTCGACGTCATCATGGAGCTTACTGCCAACTGCCTCGCTGACATCGCTCTCAATAACCGCAATAATGTTTATCATTGCGACCATGACAAGTGCAGAGAAATCCCTACCAAAGACATCGTTGAATCCATAGAAGCAGCAATCACCTTCTAATGTCGCTCTCCTTCCACCAAGATTCACATATCTGCAGTCTGCCCACGGAAAGAATTAAACGTGAAAATAGAGTCCTCAATAATGAACTGAAGGATCTGGCAAATCGTCTTTGACTGGGCTTTTTTTGACTCATGGTGTAATATGGTTTAATCCGAATGGCGACTGGTCGATGACTCGCAATTCCATTGATGCCTACATCTTAATGAACGAGGAAATGAGACTCTTATGCACACGATGGCCAAGAACATTCCAAGTCTTACGAGAAACCCGAAGATGGAGCCCTGTACAATCGCTGGTAAAGGACCAAAAGAACTTGAATTCTTTAACCCGACCCGCATACACTCTCAATTTGAACTACGCGGGATAGGACAAAACCATGCGCGGTTTCGCACATTACGCACGCCCACTAAGTATTAGACGACAATATGGCTCACAGGAAAAGACGCCAGTACAACGGGGTGCTATAACTGGTGGACTGTTAAAAATCAATAATCAAGAAACATGTTTTCATATAAACGAGACGGACCGTAGTCATTCATTTTAAAAGCCCTGGTCATAAAGCATCATTCTGTAAAACCCGGGGGTCAAAAAATGGGTCATGAAATGTCGCCACATCAAAGTGGCGTGCCGTAAGCAAAAGTAACGATTTTTCAAACTTTAGTAAGTGAAAGTGTTGCCGGTGAAGTTTTTTTGCAGTGTACTACCACCCGAACCACTATGGTCCTCATACTGATGAGATTATTCATATTTGATCTAACGATCATTGCAATTCCAATTCCAACGAGAATTCTGGCTATCTCCACCTCAAGATGTAACATTCAAATTTTAAAATCCAAGGTATTTAAAATTGCAATTTTCATGCATTGAAAAATTGCACTTTTAGAGTACTTCCGATTTTGAACGGAATGTGAAGGGAACTGACTTCTGTGAAATTTAAAACAGTTATAAACCCAGGAGCCATACATGGAAGTAATTGCATGTGCCGACAGTAATTGAAAAACTAGGATTTTCAGTGAGGAGTTTTGATGTCCCAAAAATGGGTCTTTGGTGAGAAGTCATGAAATTGGATTCATTCTGTGAGATTTGGAATAATGGGGGGTTATAACAGTGCGAATCATCACTGCCATGCTTACGTCATACTCGCGATGACGAACTAGTGTGTTTTCAGCGCACGCGGTATACGCGATTTTCCATCAATAGCAACATTGTAAACAATCGCAGCAGAAGAGCGTAAGTCATGGCGCAGCCGTGTTTGAAAAAACGCTCTGGATATTTATATGAATTAGTTAACTTCCTGGCTCTTACGTGGATGCTACCTGGTTGCATTGATCGAGATCATTTTAAAGAAATTTACATCGTTTGTCGGTCTCAAAATTTCCTTGTTTTTGGTGGAAAAAATAGAGGATTATGCCGTTCATCAAAAGGAGAGGAGTTTTGCCGCTGTACAATGCAGATGGCCAGACAAGGTGGCGTTGACGACAGCCCCGGCTGGACGGAATGGGTTAAAAGGCATGGTTTCTTTTCGATGTAAAAGTAAGCTTTATGTTACTATAGGAAATTAATCGGTTGTTTCAGCTGCACTCTTCTCTAAGCTGTAATGAATTTCTGCGACAACCCCGGGGATAACGCATTTAGGGGCCTATAGCCTAGACCGGCTCGCCAGGGAGTGTGGGCTAGCCTAGGCTAGGCTTACGTGCATTGCACAAGCGTGGCACCTCCTGCGGAGGAATAAAACAAATATTGACATCAGTGATCTCCTATGCACCATGTGTTTTCTCAAATTGGATATCCTGAAGCAAACCACAATCTCTTCCAGTTCTTCTGAGCGCTCGCCCAACCATGACAACGTTATTATTCATCGTTAAGGCAATTGAAATCACAAGGGAAACGGTTGTCTCCAGCAAGCCTCGTTTTGTAAACTAAAATTAACGCCCAAAAAAGAAAATGATGCGTTAAAACAGGAAGAAATGAACTGAATCAAGTTGGAAAATGAAACATCCGATGATCCATCTTCTTTGAATCCATCTGCAGAGCCAAGTGAACTGAACTTAAGGGAAGCTTCATCATAGGTGACTCTATGCTTAGAGATATCAGAGACGATGATTTCAAAGATACGGTAGTGAAATCGGTTAGCGGTGCCACGGTCCTCGACATCATCCATGAGCTAAACTGCCTCGATGACATCGCTCTCTACCGCAATATTGTTATCCATTGCGGAACAAATGACATGCAGAGAAATCCCCTACCAAAGACATCGTTGAATCCATAGACAGCAGCAATCACATTCATAACGGTCGCATCTCCTTCCACCAAGATTCACATATCTGCAGTCTGCCCACGGACAAGAATTAAACGTGAAATTAGAGTCACTCAATTAATGAACTGAAGGATTCTGGCCAATCTGTCTTGACTGTGGCTTCATTGACTTGGTGTTCAATATGGTTTATTCGGAATGGCGAGCGATGAATCGCAATTCATTGAGGCTACATCTTAGTGACAGAGAAATGAGACTCTTATGCGCACGAGGTCACGCACATTCCAAGTCTTACGAGAAACACCGAGAGAGGAACACGGTACACGCGACTGGTAAAGGCAAAAAGAACCTGAATTCTTTAACCCGACAAAACACCAATTTGAACATACGCGGAGTAGGACCAAAAAAACACTCGCGTTTTCGCACATACGCACGCCCACGTAATAGTAGACGGACAATATGGCTCACAGGAAGGACGCCAGTACACGGGGTGCTAT
>JAMKCH010032043.1:0-40631 GCA_023653785.1 Ophioderma brevispina | reverse complement strand
AGGAAAATTTGGCAACATTTTTTAAAAGTTATAGGTCTTGGGTTAAAGATTTCAAACTGTCGAAAAAACTGGGAGTTTGGATGATGATGGTAAATTTTCAATAATACAGGGCCAGTGGGGCACACTGATGCTGGTGAAGAACAACCTTAATTATGCTAACAAAACATCAAATAAATGGGAACACCCCCTCACCATGTGTTAAACCCCTTGGGCATGTAGCAAAGATCCCATCGATGGGCATATAGGTGACTGGCCTCCGCGCCCTTAGAGATGGCCCAATGGCGTAGGCAACAGTTCTAGGGAGAAAAAGCGTGTTCAGGGGAAATCAGCCCGGTCAGGGCACAATTGTCCCGATGATTTTCATGATTTCCAACAAGAAAAAATCCTGATTGTACGCGGACCTCGACTTTCTTCCCAAGAGAGCTTCCGTGATTTCCCGTTTTGAACACCTACTACTCCGACCCCAGTACTACAATGGTGGTCTTGGGAGTGCATGCGAGTTCCCCTTGGCTTGCGCATAAATTTTGCAGTAAGTTCACTCGGTTTCATAGCTCAGGTTGAGATGGCGGGCTCTAAAATCGACAAGGCTCGTGAAATCATTAACACAGACTAAAGCCAAACAAATAAATGAGAAAGTTGGAGAAAATATTGTATGTCTTGAAGTTTTGCATTATAGAAGATGATCAACCGGTTTAGTGCCCGCTCCATTCAAACAGCTAGCGGTGACCGCGCGAAGCGCGGGCAACCGCTAGTTTACATATAAAGTACAAGTTTCAAAGGTCCTATTGCTTGACAATTGTAGGTGAGCAACAAGTGAGTTCTTATAAGATGTCAGCCTGAGTAAATACATTGTTGACAAAGTACATGTTATTGTGACCTGACATTGCGGTTGAGCATTTGTTGCCCAAGATGATCAAATGTTGGTGAGAAAAGAGAAGGACATTTCCAGAAAAAAAAGAAATTGATCCCAATTTTTTTCGAACCCAGGTTTTTTTTGTTTGCATATTGGAATGCTAAACCAATGTAATTGGAGATCACACCTGAAGTGAATAAAGCCGAATTAGCCCTGTTCTTTATGTAAGAAGCTATGAATTTAGTATTTCTATCGTGCACGACAGAAATTCAAAAGCATGGTGTTCTAGGGGACGATAGGATAGGAGCCAAGTTCAAAACAAAGTCTGCGGTTTCTTTGTACTGTGTTTATAAATCTTTCAAACGTTCTCGGTAGGTGGGCTACAACTGATTTAGAGGCAATTTGAAAATTCATATCCTAGAAAAATCTCCTCCTGTCACTTTAAAGACAACTGAGTCATTGACGTCAGTGTATATGGCAGTAGTCGCGCATTAAACTCGCAGCGTTGATTCAAAGCACTGTGTACGCACAAAAGCAATAGATGTTGTCAGTGTTCGATTTAGAAATAAAAGTTACATGCACCAACTGGGATTTTTCTCAGAAACTGTGCTAATAACACAAAAGTCTGGCATGCACAGCAGAATTTTTTACATTGGCACAGAGCAATGTTACATGCATCTGTGCATGTAAAACCCTCTAAATTCTAAATCGAACACTGTATTTGGTGCCATATATCCTCAACACAAGTGTGTGCATGTGTTAACATCACTGACTCGAGGAAGTAAATGAATAAATAGGATTTTTTTTGGGGGCAGGGGAAATTTAAAGGGGACTTCCCCCTCCCCAAATTTGCCCCTAAGGGGGGGGGGGGGAATTTTTTAAAAAGTGGACTTTTTACCAAATTTGTTAACCCTTTTGGGGGGCAAAAAGCATAAAAACCCAAATTTTTTGCTCGGCGTCCACCTCGCAAAATCTATTTTTTTGGGCCTTTTTTAGTTCCTTTCACAAATGGTGTTGGAATTTGGGGGCGTCCTCCCCTTGCCCACCTCCCCCCCCCCTTGGGTCTTTTTTTTTATAGTAATTTTGTTTTGTTCAGGTGATGTAGTCTGGTATAATCCCTAAAACCAATCATATACAGCCTGTCTTCAAAAAAAGGACAAAAAATGTTTTTTTTTTTAAAACCAGGATATGAACTTTGATAAAGCACATACCAGCTTAGAGAAGATAAACCTAACTTTTACATGCTTTTGTTCCATCCCATCTACTTTAGGCAATCCAGAGATTATATGCATTTTATTGCATAGGTCCAAATCCCTATTGTGCAACTTTTAATTAAAGGAGGCCGCATGAAAGGTAGATTCTGAGTTTATCGTTACCTACCGCACCTGCGCCCGCATCAGCTTTTTGAGACTCATACCCACGTCCAAAATTTAAGATGCTCAGAATCATTATTTTCTAAATATTGGGTTCATTTCACCATTTAATTAGCAATGGAAAAAAAGATTTTAGTTTGTAAAACATATTTTTGTTAACTTTGAAGCAAAACAAGTTATTTTTTTTCGCGGCCCACCTTTCGTGAACAGTTTCTTCAGCACATTTATTTCCATTTTGCACACATTTTAGCAATATTGAATGGATGAAATAAATGAAAAATTAAAATGTACCTCATCAAACAGGAAAAAAGTACAATAAACTAGAATTGACTTCATTGGGCCTTATGCATTTCCAATGGCCCAAACATCAATTATGCGAAAACCGCAACTGTTTTCTAAACAGATTCTTAAGTTCAAAGGAAGGGATTAATTCTTTCATTAAGCAACTCCACAAAAGTAAGTCAGAAAAGGATTTGCATGATATCAATAAGTAACCTTGAAAGGTGGTTTGTGAATCTGAAATTCAAATGGTGGATTCTGCAATGAAAAACGAAATCACCACTGTTCACTTGCTCAACTCGTTTTAAAGAGAATCATCCAGTATCGTGAAAATTCAACAAGGGTGAATTACACTGGTGGCAATTTCAGGTGAAGTTACGGTGGCAATTTCGGTGAAGTTACTTGCAAGTTCATGTGAAGTTACTGTGCAATTTCAGGTGAAGTTACTGTGCAATTTCAGGTGAAGTACTATGCAATTTCAGGTGAGTTATGCTGTGGGCAATTTCATGTGAATTACTGTGGCATTCAGGTGAAGTTACTGGTGTCAATTTCGGTGAAGTTACGTGCTCAATTTCAGTTTGAAAGTTACTGTGCAATTTCAGGTAGAAGTTACTGTGCATTAAGGTGAAGTTACTGGTGGCAATTTAAGGTGAAGTTACTGTTGTTTGTGCAATTTCAGGTGAAATTCGGTGCAATTTCAGGTGAAGTTACTGTGTGGCAATTTTCAGTGCAGTTACTGGGTCAATTTCAGAGTGAAGTGTACTGTGCAATTTCAGGATGACAGTTCCTGGTGCCATTTCAGAGGTGAGTTACTGTGGTCAATTTCAAGGTGAAGTTACTGTGCAATTTCAGGTGAATACTGTGCAATTTCAGTGAAAGTTACTGTGCAATTTCAGGTGAAGTTTACTACTGTGCACTTGTACAGGTGAAGTTACTGTTCAATTTTCAGTGAAGTTACTACTGTGCATTTAAGGTGAAAGTTACTGTGTCAATTTAAGGTGAAGTTACTGTCAATTTCAGTGAAGTTATACTGTGGCAATTTCAGGTGAAAGTACTGTGGCAATTTCATGTGAAGTGTACTGTGCAATTTCAGTGGAAGTTAGCTTGTGGCACTTTTTCAGGTGAAGTTACTGTGGTGCAATTTCAGGTGAAGTTACTGTTCAATTTGCAGTGAAGTTACTGTGCAATTTCAGGTGAAGTTACTTTGGCAATTTCAGGTGAAGTTACTGTGGCAATTTCAGGTGAAGTTACTTTGCACTTTAACAGGTGAAGTTACTGTGCAATTTCAGGTTGAGGTTTGGATGAAGCTGTACCCCATCATCAACACCAACAGGAGAAAATCAACAACTCTCACTGGCTGGAAGAATGATTCCAACTAAACATTGATTAAATGCAAGTGGCTAACATCGGGGGGGGGGGGGGGGGGGGGGGGGGGGCAGCGGGCTGGGGGAAGACATCCCCCCCCCCCCACCCCCCCCCCCCCCCCCCCTGACAACTGAAATGGGGTCGGAGAAGCTAAAAAAAATGGGGACGAGAGAAGGGGAAATATTGGTCTACCCGGTCGAGCGAGCAGCCCAGATAAAAAATGGGGAAACTTCGTGAGTCTTGCCCCCCCGCCCCTGGCTCATGTCTGGTTAACGCCGTCTGATTAATGTAACATGTCTAAATGATTGGTAATTTGGCCCCACAGGGAGCAACAAAAGTGATTTTGAACTTACTGAGTTTATTGAAGTATCTAACACTTATCAAAAGCAAATAAGACAAAATGCCGAGAAAGCATGGTTCTTACAAACTCTAATTAGCCCTAACCATCTTGGTTTCTAGCCAATATCTCTCAGAGAGAGGTAAGGGGTAAGGGATAGAAGCTAAAGAAGATGGACATAATCCATGGCGGGATTTGAACCTGGGACCACTCCGGCAAGCCCACGAGAGAGTCGCTGGCCCTGGCCATTTCGTGCCCATATGAGTGTTGGTATGATGACTTTTTTTGTGGACTTAGTGCATTTCCTAGCCTCAGCTCTTGAGTACTAGTGAGTTTTGGCAGTGAGAAGGGTTTAAACTCGATTAAAATTTCCCCCCTGATTTTTATGTCCAAAGGCAATTCTAGAATTTGTACCATTTGAGACAGGCTGTGCTATTGTATTTTGCAAAGATAATCTTGATTTAAAATTTTTAGTATAAAATACAGAAAAAACTTAGGGGCGGTAGGTCTCCCGTACGGTAGTAAAGAAACAGGAGAGGGTAGAAAAAAGGCCGGATATAAAATGAAAAGATAGGGCAAGACGAGCAGAGCCGGGTGGTGAGGGTAATAAAAGAAGCAGGGTAGAAGTAAAAGGGAAAGGGTTTGCTGGATAGTGGAGTATGAAGGCATTGAGGAGAAGAAGAGAGCATGAAGAGATCAAAGAGTTCAATCTAAATAGAAAAAAATCTAATATATATTAGACTTCATACTTCATGAGACACTTTGAGGGCGGGGGGCAGGTATTTTTGCGCAAAGACCAGGGATGATCAACCTGTTACTCCTCAAACTAGGGCTTTTGGTGAGAGGTTTTATGCACAAAGAGTCATTGAGTGAGAAGGCCAAATGGGGTCAATCGTGTGAAACCTAACTTACGGGTCCCAAAAAGGGTGGGGGGGGTTTGTTCGTGGAGATCACCAATTGAGGGTTATTCAAATGCAGTGACATTTTACTTTTATTAATCTATAGGTAAACTGTCTGCTGTCATTGTTTTTTATTGTCATTCAGGTCCCTACCTCCTTTACCCATCACTGAGATTAAGCAGATCTATATTGAATCTATCTACACTGCACCAGTTGTGGGGAAATTCCATCTCACTTCCTAATTCTTAAACAAAAACAAAAACAGATGTTTACATTTTACCCCACAAGCAACTAGTCTTAAGTTTTTTTGAGCATGATCATGAATTACTTGTGTTCTGAACTTCTTGAGACGTATGTGGTTTTTTACATTAACCGTAGTCGGCACATTGCAATGTATTAATGGATTGGTTTAAAAGCAAGCTCAATGACCATGGTCAACATGGTTAAATGACCATGCTTGACCATGCTCTGCAACCTTAATTTCGAACGCATGGTCACTATAGGTTCAACCATAGTCAAAACCAATAGGTTGAACTGTGGTGCCATTTTCTCAAAGAAGCCCCACTGTTGGCCATGTTCAAGTACAGTTCTACCATGGTTTGACCATGGTGAAACCATGCTGCATGGTTGATTTTCGTCTGGGTAGGTGTTTTTAAAAAAAGGTAGCCATTGGTTGGGATCAGCACAAAGGGTATCTTAAAAATGGTGGGCCAATCCCTAGGCTTCCATTTTAGTACCATGTTGAATCTGTCAATTACAGGTATGTCCTCACTTCCAGTCCCCTTTTTTAGCCTCTGCATTTCCAAAGGACCCTTTTCAGGTGTTATGTTTGGACAGAAGAAATCAAATTGAAAAAATGCCAAGATTTGTTTCCATTTCCCCAGTTTTTGTGCTTCAAGCCAATCTACTTTAACCCTCGTCTACAAGGGTGTGTACCGACCATCCCTCCATAAGCTTTGCTCCAACTGCAACTAACATGCCAAATGTTTTGGTAAAAAAACGCTCTAAGGTATCATTCTCTCATCTCTGGTCATTTTAGCAAAAAATAAAAAAAATAAAAAAAATAAAAAACTTAAAAAAAAAAAAAAAAGGGTTATGAGTATTTCCAGGGTTGTCCGACCTGCGGCCGCGGTTCCATTGTTCTCTTGGCCGCTAAGATCTCTCATATGCGTCCCGCGAGGTACTTCCCAGACAATAAAATGCTTAAATTCTTAAATAATAGATTTTAAAACGATTCATTTGAATTGTACGATTTCCCCTCGACTGAAACCGAACATTTTTGAACATTGGTTGGGACATTAATCCAATTTCAGCAATCTGAACCAATTTGCTAAAGATTGGTGCTAAAATAAGCTAATTTTTCTCCAAAGATCAAATATTTTCAAATTTGCTAAAATGGTCCTATCTTGTATGCATGGGTCCTAAACCAAACACAAGAACCCCCCCCGATACGTGTTTGCAGCCGCAAATGTTGTGAATTCAAGCCAAAATGCGGCCCCTGTGTCAAAGGTTGGACACCCCTGGCCTGGTAACTGGGGGGGTACCACCCAAGGATATTTTAGAGTACATTTTTGAAAATATGCCAGTATGGCTCTAAAAACGTAGTCGTAGGTTTTAGAGATTGAAACCACATGAAAATTCTGTATTCAGTCATACTTTTAGTGCAAAATTGGATTTTCACAATTTGGAAAATGCCAATTTTGCCAACTCGTAGATTTGATGACATCATTGTGATGGTAGCTGATTAGTCCATACATTGTTAATTTTGCTGGCCATTTCAGGATAAAAATCATGTCGGCAACCAATCACTATTAATCTATCTCCATAAATGGCTGCATTTAGTCGTCAAAAAAGGAGTTGATTAAATGGGGAAGCCATTGTGAGCTTTAGAATGCTTGCTTAAAATAGCAGTTTTGAAATGGCCATGATCCTTTCTCTCCTGAATATCTCATTTGGCTTTTGAGAAGGAGGAGAAAGATAAGGCATAAAAAAAAAATATGTTTGTTTGGCGTAACAGAGAAAAAATATCAGGGTCAGTCGGTCAGATTAAAAACAATTTTTTTTTTTAGATCTCAATGTTTTACTCTAAAATGAATACAAGATGCTACTATTTAAAGCTTTTTTCAATCACATAGCAAAGATCTTTTATTTTACTTGTTGTAGTTGCTTTGTTGTCTTGTTTTGTTATTTTTTCGTCATTTTGTTGGTAAAAAAAATTTTAATTGTGGATGAAAATAATGGGTTGGTCGGCAGAATATATTTTTTATTTTGTGCTAATTGCATAAAAAACTGAGTCGGCAGGTTTTTTTAGGGTCGGTCGGGTTACGCCAAACAAACAATTTTTTTATGCCTAACTTCAGATGTTTGTAGGAAATTCTGACATACATGATGCATGGTGCTTTTGCTATATTCACTAGCATTGTGTGCGGATTAAGGTAACATGAATGCATGATGAATCATGCCATCCATCTTTGCGAGAGAGCTATCAGACTCACTTTCCGCCACGCTAATTTCACAACATTACTATTGTCGTGCTCCTTTTGTGGAGGTTTCAGAATGTCTTTATAGCTCTAAATGATTCTCATCAACTCCAGCAAAGGTTCAATGGCCGCAACAATATGAAGAGAAATGCTTTGTTGTGCGAGTGTAACAAGGTTGTAAGTGCAATAGCTGCCATTTGTCAGAAACTCCCATCAAACTTACTATTATGCCAAGTCTTTGGTCAGTGGCTCTTGAAATGGTTCTTCAGGTGACACAGTTGCCTGAAGAACCATTTCAAGAGACACTGACTCAAGGAAAGATAAATTGAGTTTTCCTAATACATGGCAGCACACAGATGTATCACATGGCAGCTATTGCCACTTACCGACTGTTGCAGTCACTCTGATGATTAAAATACACGAGTGATTGATAAACAGGAACGGGTAACCAAAAGTAGCACCCAGAAATAAAAGTGACGCTTCCGTTGTTTCCGTATCATAACTTGTCGGCTGAAATTTGTGAAGGTTGTTAACTATCAGTACTGCTGGGAGCTGTAAAAATCACATTGTGTGTGGTTTAGCAATGTTTTTGTAGTTTTGCAGCCAGAATTTCTGCCTGGTGTAAACCTGAACATACGGGTAAGCCGGCAGGGAAGGGACGAATTCTTTACAGATTTAGTTGATACTGTAGTATACAGACCACATTGGACCCTTTCATGTATCTGTGTACACTGATTTTGTTGGTACCGTTGTGTGTGACGCCCTTGTAGGTAGATCTTGTTTTTAGTTCTACCAGGGCAACGTCCTCCATTGGATTTCCTTAGAAACCCATTGATGTTGATGGTTTAGCTGTGGACAACCTGGCCCTGGAAAAGGATACCTGAAGTAGCAGGCGCCCAAAAAAACTGACCTGACCAAGAACCAGCCCTTTACAATTCTTACTGACCAAGAATCTGTGTACAGATTTAGTTGGAACTGTTACATTACATAATTTAGTGCTTTTTTATGTACACACCACATTTAACCCGAATATTTATGTACTTTTTGGTGTGCACATAATTTAGTAATAGAAGCACTTTTTAAAGTATATGTGCATATACGCGAAGGATAGTAATTGGGCTATACGTGCGTATACGCAAAAAAATAGTAATAAGGCCATATGCATAGACTGTGTGTAAATCGCCTTGTCTTCACAGACTTCGGCTTGGTGTTTTGAACTTTTGGGGTAAGTGACTAAGTAAAAATTACAAACAGCTAGTCCATGTAAAAACACCTTTTTTGCCCATATTTCTAAAACTAAGCTTGTATCCTAAGTTCTAAGGTCAAATAATTATAGGATTAAGATTCAGTATCATGGCAATGTTTGCACTTTCTCTTATATTAATTCCAAAATATTAGCGTTGTATTTTTCTGGACTCTGCATATAAGTATGGTGTATGGCAGGGTTGTCCAACCTGCTGCCCGCTGGCCATTTGCGGCCCTCTAAGAGTTCTCATGCGGCCCCGAAGGTACTTCCCAGACAAGTAAGGTGCATAAATAATCTTAAATAATAGATTTAAAAAGTCATTTAATTAGTTCAAGTTCATCAATCTGAAACTGAGCTTTTTTCACATTGTTGGAAAATTAGTCCAATTTTATAACTGACAACCAACATTTCTAAAAATTGTGGGAAAAGTTAGTCCATTTTCCTCAAAATGAAGCCAAATTTTTCCAAATTTGCTAAAAGGTCAAGCCAAATGGAAAAAATTGTGTTAAATTGACCCAAATCGGCATCTTCAATTGCTATGGGTCCCTTTTTTCGGCAAATATTGGTATAGATATGGGTCCACTTCCAAAGTTTTTGTAGGCACGTCATAACCAAACGTGAGAGCCCTGATTATTTGTTTGCGGCCCGCAATAGTTGTGAATTCAACCAATGGGCCCCTGGGTCAAAAAGGTTGGACACCCCTGGTGTATGGTAAGGGAAGAATTGCGTCAGGTCACACCAGTGGTTATCACAAGGTTTTACAGGGTACACCCTGGGCTTTGTACGGGCACCCTTATACCTTGGTAGGCCTGCCCGCAATTGATTTGGCATAGGTATCTATACTTAGTTCGTCTCACGTTTGAGGGCGACGTCACTGTTTGTGTTTTGGTTTTTGCACCTTAAAATCAACACTTGTCGACTTTTAGAATTGCAGCATTAATGCACGCGAACAAAGGCGGCACGATCGAAATGATTGAGCGAATGCAGAGTCACATTATGACGTCACCCTCACAGTGGCGTAACCAGAGGCAGTCGATCCAAGGGGGCAAATTTCCATGTCGTCCCGCCATAGGGGGAAAATTCGTAACGCGTCCCCGGGGATTTGCCTCCACTAAATTCTAATTTGACAGAATGCGCGAGAACGAGCAAAAATTGAAGAATTTACTTGCCCAAATTTCGGGTGGCAATTGGTTGAAATTCCCCCAAAAGATGGAGAAAATGCCATTTTTGGCCCATGCCGTCCACTTTTTTGCGAGCCAGAAAGTTCTGCTCTGCACTGTCACAGAATTTTACTCCAGATGACCCAACCAGTAGGCAGTTGATCAGGCATGCTTTAGGCAGGTGGTTGATGGGGCGGATGGTTAGCTGAACAGGATCTTTCAATTGCGTAATCCTACTCTATAGTCAACTTCAAACTTTGTAGGATACGGAGCATGAGAGACTGGTGCTGTATACTTTAACTTTTCTGACAGTTCATGAATATTAATGTGCTCGTTTGCGTATTTTCAACAAAATTTGATGACCAACTGTACCACTCAACCTGACAGCTATAACTTATAATTTGGTAGGTGATAGGAGCATGATTGAGCTCTCGTACCTATACTTTTTGGTGACAGCTTATGAATCTTAATTAGCCTATTTGCATATTTTGAATAAAAGCAATCCGTGTTTTATGTCAGTCTAATTTCACCAAAAGATCCCATTAATAACCTGCTTGTGAAGGAACCACAAATTTCCTGGATTTTCTGAGAATCTGATCGAATCTACATCAAATTTTAGACAATTTTCGATAGACAATGTTGTTTTGTAATCTTGAATGGCAAGTATGTCCTAAATGTCCAGTCGCCCTGGTAACGGTAGAAATTTATGTAAACTTTTTTGCTCAACAGAATTCCTGAATGCAAATCATTATTCATGATTATGGACCAAGTCTCATCGTAGAACATTTTGTTTCCTGAGTGTGCAAATAAATGTAATGTTGGCCAGCAATGATGCTTGTGATATATGTGGGTACTCGGGGGCTATATGACGAGTAACGCATAGGCGCCACTTTAAAGAATCAGCTCGTTAGGATGAGTGTTTGATTATGATTGGATTTGGTAAAAGGAAAACAAACGTAAATTTGAAACATTGAAAAGTTAGCAAGGAAAACATACAACTCCTTGCATATTCACTATATAATCATGACTCAATGCCATGGCGTTGTCGGAACTTTCCTGATGAAAACCAACACTATTGAATCGTCAAAAGAACGAATTTGCATTTGCTCAACGACAGAATCATGAATATTGGAGGGTCCGAGCTTGGTTCCCCCCTCAAGCTATGTCCTATAGACTTTGACCAAAGCACTAGTTTTTTAAACACTTCTTTACCGACACGTTGCAATAAACCATCATGCAGCGTTATCCCCCTTTGATCCTATAACGTTTCCTACCAGGTGAATGAAACATTCTACATGATCACTTTCGCAACTGGTATCACTGGTATTGACGACAAAGCTTAAACAATTTTCATGAAAAAAATATTCGGGAAATCACCAACGATCAACTGAAGTACAGAGCTGTAGTGCTATTCTGTGGTTGTTTAGTGATAAACATAGTTGAAAATCGCTATATTACTTGTCAGTTAGAGTTCCATGACCATCGAGTCCACTGGAGTTTGAAAATCAGCTCGAGCACAGCCTTCCCTACAACACAATATTGACAGTAATCTATGAAAGCAACCAAATATTGGGCTCAATATGTGCTAGGCTTATACTGCGTAGGTTAAAAAGTTTGAGCTGTTAAATCAAGAAGGTTCTATTCATTGTGACGACTGCAGTATGTGTGCACATGAAAGAGTAAGAAGCCAAAACGCGTAGATGGGCAGGTGTGCCAATTCATGCATTCAATGTACACGGAACGGGCCAGTTCCCGGCTGGCGGATTGTCGGCCATTCACCTCCCAAGGTCAGTCATGATGCAGCTGTTCGGAGCCACATCCGTTAAAGTCATTTGCGTCAAGTTGCCAATTCTCCCTGCTGCTTGCGCCCTGGGGTATTGTCCCGAATACAAAGTAAGGTCATCAATGATGCATGCAGTACTGAGATGGATCATCATGCTTCATGTTGCCATGCCAGACTGCTTGATAGTTAACCCTGCGATCTGCGATTGTTTGTGAAGGAATCATGAGAAGACATCAATTGTGTCTGTGGGTAAATCATGTTGTTCTGAATCAAAGTACTAGTACTATAAGGACTCGGGTATAAGCCCACCCTCAAAGAGGAAGGATTTACTTCAAAATAGGGGTGGGCTTATACTGGGGGAGGGGCTAGAACGTGGAAGCAAATATCAGATACAAAATTGCCAAAAAATATCATTTCAAAGAGGCATATCAGTCAAATCACCCAGATACCATTTAATGTACACTTTAGGTTGTAGCAGATATTTTTAAAACATTAAAAACAAATGTCATTTTCCCATCACATTCCAACAGTAAATTATAAGCAAACAAGCATCTAAAGCATTTGGCCTACTTTGATGGCTCTCTCAAATAGTCCAGTTTAAAATGTGACTGGTGGGTAATTATGCCACATTGTGCCGTGCATGCTAAAATTACCACCTGCACTTATACCCGAGTGTATGATATCTTCTGATTTTCTTTGCAAATTGGGGGTGGGCTTATCCGGTGGTTAATGGTACTACGAACCACTCGGGTATAAGGCCACCTTTGGGTGTAAGCCCACCCCAAATTTTAAAGAAAATACGGAAGCTAGCATACACTCGGGTATAAGCCCAGGTGGGGTAATTTTAGCATTCACTAAACGACGTGGCAGTAAAAAAATCACAAAACAAAATCAAACTAAAACTGGAACTATCTATAGAGCCATTTAAAAAAGGCCCCAATGCATGGTGTGATTAATTATTGTCAATTAGACTTTGTGAATGGGATGGGAAGAAAATTAAACTGTACTTTAAATGTTTAATATCTTACTCAATAAGTGTACGTAAGTGTGATCTGGTGAATATAATGCTCTTAAATGATTAATTGCAATTGTATTGATATTTGCTCCCAAGTTCTAGCCCGTCCCCGGTATAAGCCCACCCCTATTGAAGTAAAATCTCTTTTTTTAGAGGGGTGGGCTTATACGGTAATCCCAGAAGAGTTCAGAGTTAACCCCAGACACTTCGAGCTTTGGCACCTCATCTACAAGGACATGGTTCCGTTATCATTAAAGTGAACAAGAGATTTTGAGTCACCATAATATTTTGCCAAAAGTAATTCAAGTAGATATGACACTCAATAGATGTCTACATTTTATTTGGCCAGAAATGCCTTAAAAAGAGAGAACAAAGGCCGAGTGTGATTTTCTTATTTCAATATAAACATAGGCGAATTTCGTATTGGGCTCCTATACGAAATTAGAAAATTCACAATTTTTGTACAAAGAAACATTTCACCGCTTAATCCTTTCATGTGGGATTATTTTTGATGGAAGCTTTACACAGGCAAAAATCCGTACTTCGATTTTTTTAGGGACACCGATATGGAATCTCTTCGTTGCACCTTTAAGTTGTACAAACTGAAATGGACTTGTGTGATTCGGGTATCATATATCATTACCCAAACCCAGGGGGTCTTTCTAAATACACTGGTTGAATGGAAGTTATGTGAAAACTTGTCTGAGAATGAAGGTCTTTTGGCTCATAGTGAGAGGCGTACCTAGGCCTGCAGGACCTCGGGGTGCGGTTGGGGTGCGGTGCGGAGGAGCTTTGACAAGTGGAAATAGGCTGATTTTATATATTTTTTTGCAAACACTGGTGAATCCTCACAGAACTCCATGCCACTTATTGTATTGATTTTGCTGAGATCAGTCTTAAGAGAGTTAAGTCTTATGAAAGAAGGAAATAGCAGAAGCGATAACATAGAAGCTCAGATTTTTTTAATAAATAAAGTTTGACTTGAAAAGTGTAAGTGTAATGACATGCATACGCAGGATGGGTAATTGATTGGACATTTGCATTCAATAGCTTTGACTCATTATCTTATGTATCACTCACTGTATAGCTAATCCAGACAGAGTGTAACAAGGTCTACAGCTGCTAGTTTAATATGTGGCATGGAAGAAAACCTTTCAAATGTTTAAATTTTATGGTGTTTTTCCACTTGCCATGCTATTCTGGCTGGTAAGTTGTGAAATAGAGTTACAGTTTTAGTGTTACTATGAGCTAGTAAAATCTCAATTCCATTGGCACAGTTCAGTACCTTCCATAGTGTATTTAGAAAATACACCCCCTGGTTTTTGGTTTGATATACATTTGTATGATACCCAGATCACACAAGGTCAGTTCATGTCAATGTATGTACAAGTGACAACCCACTGAACTGTGTCCTTGGTGGATGAGCATATTGTAACTCATAGTGTAAGTGCTTGAGGATACGGTTGGAAATTACTCAATGTGAATGAAACAAAAATGAGGTAATTGAATTTTGGAATATGGTATGAAATTCAGCATTTTTGCTTTCTGTGTTAAGTTAAGAACATTATGAAGTCAAGATTAGGGCTCAGTGGAAATTAATGCTTAAGTGCATTTTAATTATCAATTATCACCTTTTAGATGTTGATGGGATTGTTTCAAAATAATGGGTAGCCCTTTTGCTAGTGTGATCTAACCATCTAATCTTAGACCTAGGTTTGATCTTCAATTCAAACCCATCATGAAACCTCTGTCAAAGTTTAGGCTAGCTTTGGTCTTTGTTAGAACTGTACCATGTGCGTACGCCTTTAAAGGGGGCATTTTGTGATCCTCGTCCCCCGACTTACATAAAAAAGGTTGTTACGTAAAAGAGGTTGAGATTTTTATATCATCTGAACCGTTGGCCTAAGTATGGGATGTGTGCATAATCTTATGTGTAAATTCGATCTGATCTTGAAGAATGGCAAAATCAGAGAAAGATGGATCATTCTTGGACCACCAGTTATTTAATGAGGAATGACTTTTAAAGGTGCATTTTGTGATCCTAGCACCTCCATTTTTTTATGGTTCATTAAACATCCTCGAGAAAAGTTTATTTCCCAGAACTCAGATGATACGTTTTCATGTTTTGAGTAAATGTTTGTATCACCGTTCCCCATAAGCCAATTAGGACAAAAAATACAATATGCAAATCCTTCCAAAGTAGATGAAATCTGCACGTAAGGTTAGATGTACGTAATATACTTAGGCCAATGGTTCAGATGATATTAAAATCTCGACTTGTTTTAGGAAGTCGGAGACGAGGCTATGGATCACAAAATGCCCCTTTAGGAGAAACCTATTTAGAAGTTGACAACTTGTGTGGGTATTTTACTAAGTTAACTTGACATTGAAGACAGGTGTATCAATTTGAAACAAGCAGGTGAGCTGCCGCAGAGCAGTGGCAGATTTGTCATTTGATTTCCCTGCCAGACATTGACATCTGTTATTTATACTGTGCAACCTCTATCTGGTAAGATATCCAGCATAGAGCACTGATGGCAGTATGCATTTTAAGGAAGAGTCCCCATCAGTTCAAGGAGACTGCTGGAATGTAGTCAGGGATTCATGCTTTTGACGATTGCATAATCATGCTGGAAGACAATTCTGAGGGAGAAAGGATGACTTCTAGTAGTCCTCCTGAATGGCCAGGGGTCTCAAGTTTGGTTTGGGTAAGGACGTGCCTCTGAGTTTCTGAAAGTTAGGGCCCATATCTATAATTTTTGGTAGATGTCCAGCACAGAGCACTGACGGCAACATGCATTCTAAGCGAGAGCCCCATCAGTACAAGCAGAATGCTGTAACGTAGTCAATGCTTCATGCCTTCAATGATTGCATAATCATGCTGGAAGATAATTCTGAGGGATAGAGGAGCACTTCTAGTAGTCCTGAATGGCTGGGAGGGTTCTGAAGTTTGGTTTGGGTAGGATGTGCCGCTGACACAGCTGTTTGAAAGTCTCATATACTATGATAAAACCAAAAATATCAACAGTGACACAGTTTTGACAACTGATTTGAATTATTCATTCCACTAACTACATGTAAATTTTACAAAATTCCATTGCGGGCAAATATGATTTTCTTGAAAAATCTAGTTTTACATGTCTTTCTATGGAAAATGGGCGTATAGAGGTGCTATAACATAGAAATCATGACTTTGTAGGCCTCTATGGCAAGATTCCCACAATGGAATTTTCTGATTTTTGCAGAGGTAATAGCTCTTACATGTCCCTACTTATATCAGTTGTCAAAATTGTGTCGCCACTGCTTAAAATTGTTCTAAAAATAAAAGAGACAATTTGCATGGGGCCAAACAGCTGTGCTGAGAGTTTGGAAGTAGGACTGTAGGACCATATCTATACCAATTTTTGCAGAAAAAGCAATACCAGAGATGCAAATTTTGGGCCAAATTGAACACAAATTTGCCATTTTTTCAAAATTTTGCCCTTTTTAACTAATCTGGGAAATTTTGGCATCAGATTGAGGAAATTTGACTAATTTTCCAACAAATTTGAGAAAAATGTGAAAAAATGACCCATTGCTATACCAAAATTGACATGAAAAAGGACCATTGATATACCAGAAGGCCGACGAAAAATGAGACCCACGTTGTGGCACGTCCCCCATATGGTCATTTGTGTGGAGTACCCCCGCTCCCCATCCTGGCTGAAGGGGCGGTTCAATAAAATTTGGCCGGTTATGGGATATTTGCTTATAAACCAGCATTGCAAGTAGTTGCTACTAGGTGCTGTGTGAAATTCAGCTATGTTGTGCTTTTGACAAGTTTTGGTTGCCATTGCCATTGACATGCATATTGATGCTTGACTTGGACTTAAACAACCAAATCAACACAGGTTGGACAAACTATGACTCAGCTTGAAGTTATGAGTAAGAAATGGATGAGGGTCTATTACTGTTCAGAAAAGACCTAAAGAAATTGCAAATTGTTGAGTTATGTTAGACATCGGATAGGAACCTGGTAAGACAAAAAATTATTCAACATAGGCCATGGCAAATCAGTGCAAATCGCAAATCGATTTTGATGATTTTAGGAAGGGCATTGGATGGTACCATGGTCTACACCTGGTTCATTCGGCTAATTATTTATTATTACTTATAAAAAAACACAGAAATGACATTTAGAGTAGAGTTGACCCTCCAACTGGTTAAATTGAGAAAATTTTGCTTGATAACGTAATAATTTTATCAGACGTATGTCTGTTTATTAAAATTGGATCTACTTTTGAAAAATTCACAAAAATGTGCTGACAGAAGACAGTAATGTGCAGTATTGGGGGAGGTACTGCCTTTGCATTGTGAGAAAAATTTGAACTTCGTCAACAGTTTTGGATAGAAGAGTGGTGTTTAGAGCTTATAAATTGGATAAGTTATGTGTTGAAGTCTTATCCAGGGCCAAAAAGTTGTGTGTGTTTGGTGAGAAAGGTGGATTTTTGGGTGAGTTCTGAGGCAAGTTATTTCAAGAAATGAAGCCACAATCTAGAGACTTGCCAATCCGCGAATATTCCATGTTCCTAAATGGGGGTATCATATTGAGGAAATGTACTAATGAAGTGTGCTGGAGCGAGTTGGTGAATAAAATGTAAAAAAATATGGAAATCTGAAGCATCTTGGGATGATTTATAACAGAGACATTTAGATGTATTCTGAAGAGGTATAAGTTGTGTGGCTTTTTTATCGGACCAGAATGTACCTGTTTTGGTAAGATGGTTTCGACTTGCATTGTGGACTAAAGAATGGGAAGAATCAAGGTATCAAATCCATTACCCATAATACATGTGTCAAATTATCCAAACTAATGATGGTAAAATAGTGAACATTGCGATCTGTAGATTCGGTACATGCAGTCTTGAACGTCTTGAACCTCATCTATTGTGTTATGGTATATAGCTTATCATCTAATCGGTGGCATCTAATGGTCTGCAGAACAAGCTAATCAAATCCAATAATCCCATAATACCATTGTGCTTTGGGTAAATAGTAATTACTCTCTAATTTGTAAAGCCTTTGACCTTGTTTTGAGAAGGCGCTATATCAAATGCGTTTGTATTGTATTGTTAATGTTGATAAACTATCCCGAATAACACAGGCATATGTGATCATCAAGGTCCCACATGTGTTGTGGGGCATGAAAACATGAATCAGTTATGTCCTTGGCCACGTAAGAGCTCCAAGGCTTGCTCTGCGTGGGTCTACTGTTTTAGTAGCCTAATTAACAACTGTTATTCTGCTAACTAAATAGATAAAAATTTAAATAATTTTGCTTATGCTGTGGACCGAGTTGTTATTATTATAATCCAAAATTGTTGTAAATGAGAAAAAACAAGCAGCCCAATTGATATCTTAAAATGACATGTTGTCAAATAGTTGACTCTTTTGAGTATCTGGTAGACCTGTACATGTAGATTGGAATGTGGGCTGTAAGGAATTACGAAATAGAAAACTTTACAGATGGGGTTTGGGATGAAGGCCACTCTGTTACTACAAAACTTATTACTTACATTGAGCCACCCCCTTTAATAGGCCTTAGAAAAAAAAAAATTGCAGGCAATTGCCAGGCTTTTGAACTAAAATTGGCTCAATTTAAACTTCTGAAGGTGAGAGTATGATAGTGAGAGTCGAGACACCCGGGAGGGGGAGGGAGACACTCTGGGAAGGGATGTGTGTCATCCGATTCTGAACTTACGGACTGGGAACTGATTTCGTCTTTTAAAATAGGGCCTTAAGAAAATTGGATTCGGAGGAAATATGCAGGATTTGGAAATGAAGAAACGTTATGTTGTCTGGAAGAAGGCCATGAGTATTTGGCGGTATGGGCCATATTAGATGGAAAGCGGAACTTTTGGGTATTTGGTATGGGGTGTGGAGGTAGTGCGGAAGTAACAGAGCCCTGGGTAGTTGGGCAAGGGCACCTGTGTTAGATGAGGAGAATCTTTAGGTTGCTCGGTGGAATGGGAAGGGGATGCCATAATCTGAGACCCCCAGGTGGAAAAAAGGGTGGAAAGAAAAAAAACGGACACTGTGGCAGTTAGAACCTCGGATCTCTGGGGGGTTATTAAAGTGGACATAATGTTATCGTTGGCAAAGGGCTCTGTGTAGGGAGGGGCCATAGGTAGGTGACAAAATTTACTAATGCACACAGTTACGTCTGTAGTTTCCGTACGGAAACCCAAAACAACCCTAACCTTGGTACCCCCGCCGCAAATCGCGAAAGCCGAGAACCGCCCGAAAATTCTAGTTTAGAATTTATTCTGGTCAAGGTTTTTGTTGATGAGTTAAAACAAATAGCAAAAAAAAAAAAAAAAAAAAAAAAAGGTCTAAATTTATTTGGAAATTGTATATATTTTAAAAGAAGCAGGAGTGAGATTCCAACTGGAATAAATTGATACTGCTAAATTGTGATCAGCACCTAAAATAATGAATAGTGAATTGTGCCACGCTGGATAATTGCTGAAACATATGCTCACAGGAGCATGCATAATAGTGTGTAAACCAATTGGTGCAGGGGAAGGTCGGATTTATATTTATTTTGGCATCCCTGTGTAACAATACGTACGGCAACTCGAAAACTTAGCCAATCTAGATAAATACCCAGGTAAAAATGTATATAGATTCTATGGCGTTAAAGGCTTATGATACGGTAATTTTTCTGTTACAACTGCAAAAAGTCACACCCATCACAAACGAATCCTATCTTAATTCGCAAAAATAGGCGATCAACTATGCAAAGTCAGGGCTTGGAAAAGGAAATTTGAGCAAAATGTGGTTCAACATAAGCCAGACCATGTCAATACGTGGGTATACGTTGTGTTGCATGAGCACAGTATTCTCTTGCGTTTTTAAACGGTCGTGTGCTCAGACCTTGTGGAGGCGCATATATTTGTAGTAGGACCCCAAATACATGCAAATGAGACTAGAATTTTGAAAAAAGAACATTCTAGCAGTCTGGGGATTTTTGAAATCGAAAATGCGAAAATCCAATTTTCAAATGCATTTTTTGTTTCTCCCAATTTCTTCTACGAACTAAACGTTTGCAGAACAAAATTGCTTAAAATGATGCCTTCTTGCTCGGTATGTAAAACTTGAAGGATTCATAAGTGGTTTGGAGGGAATCAATCAGGCATATTAATGCCGATTTAGGGATTTTTTCCATAGAGCCCCACAGGGGCTCGGCAACCTCAAAAATCCATTCTAGTATCGAACATTGGCTCACTGCACCCACTGGGTGCAGTGAGGGGGGGGGGGCTTTTGTGTTTCATTTTATTTCACTAAGAGTAATAATCCCCCCCCCCCCCCATCACTACCACCACCACCACAGAAGAATGCTGCATCTACATTTTGACAGTTATGATTTTGACATAGAAATTTATATGGGATCAAGGTCTATCAATAAAACCAGAGTTCCCAATAAAACTTTGAGTGGATTATTTTTTCATCTCTATAGAACAAAATAGACCAACTGCATGCATGGTAGCCTCACATCTGTGGTATAAAATATGTTGAAAAGTTTAAGCGGTTAAATGGTCATATGGTTATTGCTTTTAAAGGTGCAAAGAGATTTTGTTGCACCCAATATTGTGTCATAAATAGTAATTTCATGATTGGATTTGACACTCAAAAGATTCCATACCGTGTATATGGGCCAAAGAAATGTTTAAAAGAGAGACAAGTTAATTTTTGATTGCTTTATATTTCAATATAAAACATAGGCTGAATTTATATTTGCTCCGAAACGAAATTTTAGAAATTAAAGATTTTGTTTACCCAAAAACTCATTTCTCAGGCTCTTCATCCTTCAGATGGGGATATATTGATGGCAAGCTTAATCAGGGCAAAAAATCAGACTTTGATTTTTTAGGGTGCACCTTTCACTTATAAATTATAAAGTATTTAGCACTATAACTTTTCTCCATAAATTGCATCTTGAACCTAAGAAAGGGGCACAAATCTAGGAAATGTAATGTACAAAAAGAAAGAAAAAATGACTCAAAGTTTCTTTAATTGTGTTGCCTATTGAAATCGACGAGATGGGGGGGTACTACAAAAACTTAGTGCATGTTGACGATTGACCCAATATAATAATCTATGTATGCTGTTATTTCCGCATGCATTGCCCTGAGGCCTATAGCAACCAAAACCAAATGTACACTGGATGGTGATGTACCGACCATAACATTATGGGGGGTCCATATGCACCCTGCCCCCCGCTCTGACTAGCATAATAATGACTATCTACCAGAGCACTGGTATCATAGTACACCAGTAGTTACCTTTATTGAATAATTGAAGGTTTGATCTTTCCATGTGGCAGCAGATAAGTCTTTAAATATTGACTATCCTACCAGTGCAGTGATATCAAAAAATGAATTTGACACATACACCACCCCCCCCCCTACACAAGTACCTTCTGAATAGATTGTACGCCTAAAAAATTAAAATTTTGTGTTGGGAAACATGCTCTGAAATTTTGTGATGGAAGAAGGAGAAACATGTTATTTTTATTAAAAAAAAATTAGTGTGGAATCTATGGGTCTTGTCAGAATTCGACAAGGAAGACGTAATTTTTTTCTCCAAAGGGATAAGTGTTTGTTTTCTTGACAATGAAAAATCCAGGGATGGGGGCGTGTTATTTACTTGGCCTAATTTGATCTTCTGGTTCTTCTTCTTATCGTGTCCAAACACTCAAATATGATCCAGCAGAGATGGGTACACACGTCTGGCTGCTTACACAATGAAGTCCGGTGGTAGAAGGGTTCTTGTGTGTGAATTGTTGATCCAGCAGTGGGCAGACAAGAGGTGTTCCATTGTCCGTGGTGATGTTACAACCACAGGTAGTATCATGATCTGCTTCCAGATAGCCCCCAATCTTCTGGGGGTTGATTTGATACGAATCAAAGAAGAGTAAACACAAAACATTGCGCTCTCTCTTCTCAGCCCATCTGCCTTATTTCCATTGAGGTGTTCCATTGTCTGTGAGGTGGCTGCCACAACCACAGGTAGCGTCCTTATCTGCTCCAGTAGCCCCAATCTTTGGTTGATTTGCTACCGAAGTAAAAACAAAAGATTGCTTCTCTCTCTAAGCATCTGCATATTTTCAGCAATAAGTAGCATCAACTGGTTTATTATTACCCCTGGGGAAAAGTAATTGTAATGGATGAATAAGGGGTTGAACCAAGCCTCAGCGATTGTAGGTGATGAAAACCCAGAGGGGTATTGATCAATACCAAACAATTGCACCGTTTTGGGTGGAATTTTCCACCTCATGAAGGTAAGGACCCCACAGAAATCTATTCTTAAACATTGAAAAACCTGACTGTTGTGACTCATTTAGCTCACAAAGCATTAGTACTAAGGGACTAGAGTTTTAGCATGATCATAACATGTCTTGTGGTTCTTAATTTTGGAACACTTTTTTATCCCCTGGCTGAAAAGGAGAAGGGGGATTATGCTATCAGTCAAGTCGTCGGCGGCGTCGGTGTCGGTGTCTTGTCGGCGTCGGCGGGTCCAAACACAATCTTGTGAACGCGGGATAACATGAGACCCATAGGGTTATGGTGATGTAACTGGTGGGTGGGATTGGACTGCCATGCCCGTCATCTGATTAGATATGGGCGTGGCATATGCTAATTAGGTACCTAATTTGCATTAATTAATGAGTTAATTTGGGTTATGTACCCAACACTCTTGTGAACGCGATAACATGAGTACCATAAGGGTGTATGGTGATGTGACTTGGTGGGGGGGCTCGGACTGCCTGCCCTTCATAGATAGATTATGGGCGTGGCATTGCTAATTAGGTACCTAATTGGCATAATTAATGAGTAATGGGGTATTTGTAACCCAAAAGCTTGGAACAAAACTTATCTGAAGATAATAGTCCGATTTGAGCAACCTTGGTGGAGGGGTGGGGAAATCAGGTACTCTCGCGCTGCTAGGGTTAAGGTGGGTTGTCCGGGTTTCAGGGGGGTTGTCCGGTTTAAGGGGGGGTTGCCAGCTTTAAGGGGGTTGTTGGGGTAAGGGGGGAGTGTTGGGGTTTAAGGTGGGTTGTCTGGGTTTAAAGGGGTTGTCCGGGTTTAAGGGGGTCTGTACATGTTTAAGGGGGGTTGTCCAGCTTAAGGGGGTTGGTTGGGTGTTGAAGAGGGATTGTTGGGGTTTTAAGGGGGGTTGTATGGGCTTAAAGGGGGCTTGTTGTGGTTTAAGTGTGGTTGCAGGTTTAAGGGGGGTTTGTGTCCAGGTTTAAGGGGGGTTGTCGGGGTTGAAGGGGGGTTGTCCAGCTTTAAGGGGGGTTGGGTAAGGGGGTGTTGGGGCGTTTAAGGTGGGTTGTTCCGGGTTTAAAGGGGTTGTCCGGGTTTTTAAGGGGGGTTTGTTCTGGGCTTAAGGGGGGATGTTGTTGTGGTTTAAGGTGGCGTTGACGAGTTTAAGGGGGGTTTGTCCAGGTTTAAGGGGGGTTGTCAGGGTTTAAGGGGGTTGTTCCGATTTAAGGGGTTGTCCCAGCTTTACGGGGGTTGTGGGTGTTTTAAGGGGGATTGTGGGGTTTAAGGTTGGGTTGTCTGGAGGTTTAAAGGGGTTCGGGTTTTAAGGGGGGTTGTCTGGACTTAAGGGGGAATGCGGGGTTTTAAGCGTGGGTTGTCCGGGTTTAAAGGGGTTGTCCGGGTTTAAGGGGGTTTTCTGGGTTAAGGGACTGTCCCTGTTGTATGGTTTAAAAAGGGGGGGGGGGGTTTTGGGGTTGCACAAGTTTAAGGGGGCTTGTCCAGGTTTAAGGGGGGTTGTTGGAGTTTAAGGGATTTTGGGTTTAAGGGGGTTTGGTTTAAGGGTTTGTGGTACATAATACGCGTATACATGCGCAGACGTGCCCACATGCACGCGTATGCACGCGCATGCACGTTTGCGCGCATGTGCGTATGATTGCGCGGAAGTTGAACATGGGTTGTCGGTTTAGGGGTTGTCTGGCTTAAGGGGGATTGTTGGGTTAAGGGGGTTTGTCGGGTTTAAAGGGGTGTCCGGGTTTAAGGGGGAGTTTGTCTGGGCTTAGGGGGCTTGTTGTGTGTTTAAGGGGGTTGTCACGGTGTAAGGGGCAGTTGCCCAGGTTAGGGGGGTGGGGGGGTTTAAGGGGTTTTTGGGTTAAAGGAGGGGTATTTTGGCAGCTGATTATTTAAAAATTTGTAACGCTCCCGCCAGGGGATTTAGCGGTTCGCGAACCGCGACGTGTATTTTTATCCTTAAGTATGGCATTGTGTTTAGTGCAGTCCAGTATTAGACACTTGATTGCATTATGGATGGTTCAAACCACCTCTGGTTGAAATCAGAGCATGTTATGATAAATGTTTTTAAGCCCAAGTTCTATGCATCCGGTTTAGAGCTTATTTTCTTTGACAGGTCATTTAACATGTAACTCCAATAACTTGGGGCGTATTTGGAACCATAGAGTCTACAATGGCCATTGGTTTTTACATAGTTCTGTATGTGTCCCTATGGCCTAAGTGTGAAGTTTTAGAATGGATTGTTGTCGGGGGGTTTGGGGTACACTTATTTTGGGAGGAGTACGGGCGGCCTTAGTTTCAATAGAGGTGTCTAATGGGGTTTTTGGAAAATTTTGTTGCTGGTTGGTATACTATCTTCAGAATGAGTCCTTTAGACATGATTTTCTCCCATTCTGTGGTTCTGAGGGGACATATTTAGTCAAAATTACTTTTTACCAAAAAGTCATGTCTTGAACATTTAAAATGCTTTTTAAGTGAGAAAAGGTCTCTAAAAATACATAAGAAGAAAACTGAAATGAACACTATTACATGTGACAACAGTTCCATCCCCAGAAATAACAGGGAGGCAAAGAGATTGTCGAGGATATGACTTCCATAAAAATTGCTTCTTGAGTGGTTGGTAGAGGTTTATGGGACAAAAAAGTGCCTAAAATGTGATACTAAAAACAAGTTTATAACTTGCCTGCCTGGGATAATTGGCCCATAACAGAAGCAGTTTGCAATTTTTTCTTTTGTACTAAATTATCTTTTTAATTATATACAAGACAGAACTTTAACTACTCACCTTCAGGTTTTGATCTAATACCACTTGGCAAGCATATAAATATTGCCAAAAAATCAAGTTTCTAAATCAATTGGCCACATTTTGGAAATTTTACATTTTCCTTTATTTCTGAAATGATTAAGGTAAGGGTTGGGTATTTCTTACTTTTGTTCCCATTAAAAAGGTGAGAACAATGTCCCTAAACAGACCCACATTGTGAAAGATGTTGCGGAGGAATATTTTGACAGTATTTTGAAATAGAGCGTTTCAGCAGTGGGTTTGTAGGAACTAAATAAACAGCAGCAAAAGAAAGTAACCGGGAAGCATCTCCAATACCTGTTAAAACCCTTGTTAAATAACTATCAGTTGAGTAGGAAACAGGTGATGTGTAAATGGTTGTTTAAGGGGGCGGTACTATGATCTCAATCTAAACTGCACCCACCTCGCACCATCCAAACATGAGCTTTGGGGATGTTTTTAGAAAGCTGGATTGTTCTTATTTAAGGTGCCTGTTTTTCCGATGTTCTTGGGCCCCCTGATTTACCCCGGACCCCTAGTAGTAATATTTGATTGTGATTTATCAGATGAAAGGCCATATTTTTTATTGTCGCCCTGTGAAATTACACATCAAAATCCATTCATTACCAAGACTATAAACAAAAAAACTGCCACATAATGTTTTAAACCCATCAATATTAGCACAGTATTGAATATAGGGCTTGCCATGCGCATTATTGCTTACCATCAAACTCGCAAGTTTGTTTCCCACAGTACTTAATGGGGCATATGTGCAAGTTGCCACCATGGCTCTCATATCAAGTAGAAAACGCATAGATATAAATCGGAACAAGAACTTTTTAATTTGCAAAAATATATTGGCATGCATACCTCTTTCCCATTCTAAGTCAAAAGCATAAGAAGGGTTGTTATGGTAACCAGAATGATTGTGCAGTAACCCTAAAGGTATAAAAGACATGTATTAATCACTGATCAGCACTCAAGGTAAACTGGTATGTCCCATTCAAATGAAATTTGGAAGGTATTGGGAGTTTGGCAATGGCTTCCTAAAACACCAACGAAATGGTTTGGAGCACCTTTAAGATACTCTATCATAAAAGTTTGTGACTTGCAATGAGGAACCTCATGAGGTTGTTACTCTACCATGCTATCTGAACGGTACACCAAGTATAGTCTCTTGGAGAAACTGACTGTGTATTCAGCCCACTATCAAAAGTTTTCTGAGCACAAAAGAGGAGACAAACGAATGTCTGTACTGGGCGCCACCACCACTAAATAATCGCTCGGCTCCATTGTGAAATAACGTTAAAATACCACTCGTGATTGCACCCAGCGTGCCAATATGTTGAATGTAGAATTCATTTCTATACAGATCACAACTAAAACTTTAGAATAAAGTTTCAATTTTGATATCATTATAGTGAGATTTAGGAAAAAGGATATGAAACAGCACTACCATATTTTGAGCCCGACGTGGTTACGCCTCAGAGCCGCTTTCGACCAGGGCCGGTACAGTCGAGGGCCTAGTTCTACACAGAATCGAAATTCAAAATTTTGGATTATCTCTAACGATGGTCAAGCTGTACTCTTTCACTTGTATTTAATATAACACCTCACTAGGACCGGTTCCAAAGGAATGAAAAATATCTCAAGCAGTTTTGTCTTCTTAACCGGAATACTCCTACCCTTCCACCAAATGTGGAAGTGATTTAGTGTTGTGGGCCCCTAATGTGTTGGTGAATATAGTGTATTACCAAGGCAGATCGCTAGAGCTTCCACACAATGCATTGACTTCCCCAAATGGAGGTTATTGGACCAGTACTGATTATGTGAATAGTTAGAGATGAAAACATGTCATAAAATTGCCACAGTTGATAACAAATCTTTTGCATTGTAAGCAATGTTTCATCACTACACGATTCACATGACTACCCTGTACAAAAAACTTCATATTGGAAGCAATGCATTGTGGGAAGCTAATGAAGCTTCTCTTGTATGTACCTACAATCAAGGCCCTTGGGTTCACACTGCTAAAAAGTGGCACACCACCAAAAATACAAGTGTTATTGGTTTATATACAAAAATGGCCCTAATTATTAAAACACAAAATGCTCATAACAAGTGAATTTGCTCAAATTATGCATTACCTTCGAGGGCCAGACCCTATATTAAGCCAGAAGACCAACTGACGGACCACAGATTGGGGCTATTGAAAGTGTGAAGACACCAATGAATTTTGCCTCCCCTCTGAAACTGTGGCTTCCTGTTGAAATATTTCTATGACTGGGTGGGGGAAAACTATTAGTACTTAAGTATCTAGTAGAAAGACCTGAACAGGCTTTTTTAAATCTTGTTGCCATGTGATTGTATTGTCCTACAAATAATTACAACACAAATATGAGCCCAGAATTCTATTTAGTTGTGTGGAATCAAAAGCAGGTATGCAAACATCAAACGAGGGAGTGTGCAAAAGAAGTTGTAGTCAAAATATTCTTGGAAAATAAGAAAAAATAAACGGCAACCTATTACTTTTGTGTTGACATATCAAGATCAAAAAGTTTTCTCTTTCTTGTGGAATAATTTACTAATTTCAAATCCTTCAATTTCCACTGGACTATACCCACCCAGAACCCATATATTTTGAAAGGACAGGAAGGGGATCAAAACCTTGTTGTATTGTAGCTCTCACTACAGTCATTCACCCTCCTGACGCGTTAAAGACTACCCACCTTCTACAGTATCTCATTACATTATATAACCTATGATAATAAATCAAACTAAATTTTTCTATACATCTGTATGTACCTTAGGCCTTCTTTCCCATACTATGATGGTTATTCCCAGAATTATATTGATTTATCAGCAATCACGGGGCCGAGAGCCCCATGGGGTTAATAAAAAGTAGTGGTCAATTTAGGATTTTCCTGGTTGAATAGGATGAAGGGGTTGTCAGAATTCCAAGGTAAAAAGTTCATTGCCAGGAACTGAATCATTTTTTTGTATGTATTCAGTGGGCATGGTTTGCATGTTAGCAAGCAATTTTGATTTTGGTTTAGGTCAAGCTCAACAATCCATTAATGGATATTAGCTTGGATAGTGTGTGAAACAATACGAGGTGTAGTGAATCTAAACACGCACAAAATGCACCTTTATACTGTGTCGTGTACCGTGGCGTACCGGGCAGTCGATCCAGAGGGGGCAAAAATATCTACCCACCAGAGGGGGCAAAATCGTTTATGTCATCCAAGGAAATTGCTCCAATTTAAGTTCTCGGAATTTGACGAAATGTGTGCGTGTGTGCGAAAAATCGCAAACTATACTGCTAATTTGCCAAAATTTAGGCTGAACATTGGTCAAAATGCCGAAAAAAGAGAGAGGTGAAAATGCAGATTTTGGTTACCTATCGCCCGCTTTTTTGAGCCAGAGGGGCAACCTGCCCTGCGCGTCGGTACGCCACTGGTCATGTGTGTGGCATGTACCAATGCCATGTAGGCAGCATGATGACACTGCGAGGACTTTGGTCCTTGAATGAAATTGTTTTTCAAGAGGGGCAATTATTAAAAGAATAAAAACAATGATGTTAGAAAATTTTTGCAAATTCTTTTTAAGATTTTTTCTTTTTTTTAAGTATTTCGATAAAAAGCAAAAAACTACACAATTCTAAATTAAGAATTAGAAATAAAAGAGCATGAGAATTTTTGTGTTTCGATACCTGCTCATCCATTATGACACCATCTAAAATGGCCAAAACAATCTCATCTGTTATTCTCTAAGTAATTGGCCTTTTCATCTGAACCATTTTGTACATATCTTTAGTGGGGGATACTGCATGAGGTTTACAAATGATGCATGTCCACATGAGTCCTTTCCACTTATTGCCCTAGTAGGCGATTACTTTGTATGATTTAAATTAAAGCGTATACAAGATTTATGCTGGTGCATGGCAGATGCGTTGCCTATAAATAATTAAGTTAAGCATTTGTGCTTAAAAGTACATTGTATGCATGCAACTTAATTTGAATTATGCAGAAATAATGATTTTGTGCATAATTTGTCATACACTTCTGAAAAATTCAAGAAAGTAAAAGAAATAAAATGTTTAAAGGTCCATGGTCCAATTGCTAATAGCCTTGTGTCCCCAGGGACCCCAGATTTTTTTGCCGGAGGTAGTCAAAATGTTGGTGTCATAGGAAAGCTGCTATTTTTCTCATTTACCTGTGAAATTTTAGGGCTAAAGGATGTTTAGTTAGGATGTTATGAGCAAAAAAATGCCCCGTTTTGGTCGACCAATACAATGTTTAATTACTCTATGGGGATTGCAAAATCACGTTTTAGCT
Organism: Ophioderma brevispina; assembly: GCA_023653785.1. Lineage (NCBI taxonomy): Eukaryota > Metazoa > Echinodermata > Ophiuroidea > Amphilepidida > Ophiodermatidae > Ophioderma > Ophioderma brevispina. The sequence continues at coordinate 11,408 of JAMKCH010032043.1, read as the reverse complement.
TTCACTTCAAAATGGGTTGAAATATCAGTGCAAAACTTTATAGATGGGATTTTGGGTGAAGGCCATTCTATCTAGATGAAAAATTTATAGACTTAAATCAGGTCATTCCCCTTTAATTGAAAGAAGATGGTGCATTAATGACTCTAATATTGAATATTTCAGTACTCTAGAAAGTGACAAATTTACCCACATTTACTCTAATATGATTAGCTTGACAAGTGGTGATTGTTTTTTTTCTTGAAATAAGTTCATCAGGACTGGTAGTGTAATTTTGAAAATTATGCTTTTCAAGTCCAGAAATTTACTCACATTTTTAGACGTTTCGTTCTCCAGGCGGAGAACTTCTTCAGTAATATACCGATCCAGCCGCTTTTACTCCGGGAGATGCGCTATTTTTCCTCACCGAAGAGCTGCAAAGTTCTTTAATGCAAGCAGCTTAGTCGTACAGGACTTAGAGAATATAACTTTCTCGTGTTCATTAATATGGTTTCCCCCTTCCTGATCAATATTGATTTCTAATCCACTCGTGGCTGCTTGAGTCCTTGTCAATTATTGGGTAATGATAAGAACTATGAAAAAACTGAAAGCAGATCCCACAGCCAATATTACAAAAGTAAGTTGGTGGGTGTGCCAAAGATTAAAGGATGATTGAAAAGAAAATCGACAGTGGACCACTAGAGTTTTTGTACCCCCACAGCGGGAGCAACCACCCCTCGTCTTTACTGCACTACCCAAGATTCACAAACAGGGGATATCCAATAGAACCCTTGGGATCTTATATGGGGTCATAGTTACCAACCATCGAAAGCTAGCAGAAAATCTTGTCAACTTGCTAGGCCAAAAAACTGAATGTCACGTTAACAATTCTAGGCACTTGGCAGAAGATCCCTCCAAGATAAAAGTCGAAGATGGTTGACATTTTCAACTCGCACAATGTTGTGTCTTTATCACAAAACACCCCAAGCGATAAGGACATGGAATAATCAGGAGAGAGCTGGAAAACGATAATACTGAAACAGAGAAACAAGATTGGAGGTGGAGACATAATGGAGGCTTGCTGGAATTTGTCCTTGACGGACCACATATTTTCCTCAGAGGTACAATTACAAAACAAAAGTTTGGTGGCAGCGAGGCCGCCATGCAGTGCCATAATAGCCAACCTGGTTTCCTGGATGGTTGAAACAAAAAGCCTTAGCAAGGCAGCGGTCGGCTGTATGCCAAACTATGGAGGAGGGAGTATGTGGATGATATCTAGAATCATCCCAGAGGAACCCTCTACAGCTGACCAGACACTTAACTCATAGATCCTAATGCAGCTATCAGCTTAGCATGAAAGAGGAGGTTAGAAGGCAATATTGCCTTTCTTGATACATCCATCACCAGTAAAAAGCCGGACGAAAAGAAATCCAAAAAATCAAAGGGACAGTAACATGACTTATAAAAAGGACAGAGGTGGATACTTTCGTCTAGGGAAGGTTCAAACGATTTATGAACTGATGTTTGTGAAAAGTGGGCAACAAATCAATTTATTCTAGACATATTTTTCCCAAACAGACTTGTTGGCCTAATTTGATTTTGCACCCTCCAACAGTATTTAGAAATTTAAGGAAAAAAGACAAGTGAGAAGAATATTGCAACTAGATGACTTGGCCTAGTCGATCTCTAGTCTCCTAGAGATCTGTTAAGAACACAATCAGTTCAACTAAAGTGATCAGACGGTGCAGGCATCTAATAAACTCCGAAGTAGATCGGGTAGAAAAGAAAAGAGACTACAAAATAAAAAATGGAGGTAGGAACTGACAAGGTCAAACTAGTTCTCCAAGCCCAAAGAAAACTAGGTAATCCCAATCAATTTTAAAACCACCTAATTGATTCGTCAAAGGAAATTAGGTATACGAAAACATTCTAATCCATTAAGAATTTCCAACGGATCGACGGATCCTATTCAGCTTTAGAACAAGTTGATGCACTTTGGCCAGGTGAGAGGAGGGCAGGACTTTTTGTCCCTAAACACCTGACACAATAAGTGTTGATGGTAGGAAGAGGTCCTCTATCTGTTAAAACGTGACACATTATAACAAATGTGCAATTCTGAATGGAATTGAGAGGGATTAGACCCAATTATGAAGAAGTTAAAGGCTTAGTAAATTGTCCATAACCCATCTATTCTTTGTCTTCAAGAAATTCGTCTTAAAGACAGTGATTCTAATATAAAGTTGTGTTAAGGGGTACGATTCTATAACAAAACAGCTTTATCCCCAGTGGATAATAGAGCTATAGGAGGGTCCGTATAATATTAAGGGGGGAGTCCCTCATTCTGTCATACAAATTAATACCAATTGGAAGCAGTGCTGTTAAAGTTTACTCTTAACCGCACAATTAACTGTTTGTTCTGTGAATTCATCCTAACTATAAATTAGTTTAGATGAAATTGATGATTTGATTGGTCAACTTCCTTCTCCCTCCTGTTGGGTAGGTGACTTCAATGTCCATAGTGAACTTTGGGGTTGCAAGAATACCAATCGGTTAGGTGTCATTGTAGAATCTTATTTGGGAGAATTCAGATTCTTGTATTGACTGATGGGTCTAGTACAGTATCATTCTGAGACTGGTACTCATAGCTATTGTTCTCTAATTTGTTCCCCTACTATTTTTATGGAACTTCCTTTGTGGGGTTCATGATGGATCAGTGTGGTATGTGATCATTTCCATAATCTAATAGATTTAATAAGCCAATGGCTGAAGAGCGAGTTCCTAAATGGCAAATTCATACGCCAACTGGCCCGAGTTTAAGGCTAGCTGTTTCGCTTTAATTAATAGGCAAGCTTTTGATAACATTGAAGATCCTCTTTCTTCATTCACTGACATTTTGATGATATAGCCAATAACTCAATTCCCAGGTCGTCTTCAAAAGCTTATAGTAAACGCAAGCCATGGTTTAATGCTGAATGTAAAGTCGCTATGATTGGTCGCAAAAGGGATTACATGTTTTTTAAAAATCGACCAACAAAGAACAACTTAAGAAACTATCAAAGAGCCCGTGCTAAGCTCGTCGCATATAAAAAAAAAGTAAAAGGGAGTCTTGGAGGCAATAGGCAAGATGTTATCCAAGTTAAAATTCTAGAACTCCTGTTAAAAAAGTTGGATATGGTTTTAGGAATAAGGGGAAACAATTTGAATAATACCTTTCATCTAGATAAATATGATGGTAGTAAAGGTCCAGAAGTAGGATATGCCACATGTCTGGCAGATGAAATTGAACACAATTCTTCAAGCATCCATTATACTCAGACATTGCAAAAGATTAAAATACTGCGGAAAAACAGAAATTAGATTTTGCATCCAATGAGAAGAGGAGTTATACTAGTCATTAGAATGTTGAGCTTAAGACTCTCTTATGTAAATGGTCATGCTACTTGCTACGGACCAGCTGAAAATCATTATCAATTTTCTTAGCATCTCCACAAGAATCCCTTTTGATTTTGTATTTCAATAATATATGGGAGTATGGGTGTTCCCGAAATATGTATGGGTGAAGCTTAAAATTATTCCTGTTCCGAAGCCAGGGAAGATGCGACCAAGGCAACAAATTATCGTCAAATCTCCAGGACCAGTTGTTATGTAAGACCATGGAAAGGATGATAAGCTCGTCTTGTTTGGTTATGAAAAGTAATGGACTGATAGTCTAAGTGTCAAAGTGGTTCCCGGCAGGGGCCGTAGTACTAGACAACTTGTTAGTCTTGAACTTATTAGTGATGGTTTTCGTTAGAAGGGACATCATGTTGTGTCGGTTTATTCTTTGACTACGAGAAGGCTATTGATACTACTTGGAAATATGGTATTTTGAAGGCTTTGGATAATTTCGGCTACGAGGGTAAAATGCCCTATGTTATTAAGACTTTGAACACCAGTATAGTGTTGTTTTAGGGTTCGTTTGGAACAGTATTTATCCGAAATCATAGATCACGAGATGGGTGTTTCCAGTGGTATGTATTCTCTCTGTTACTCTATTTCTTTTGAAAATTAATAGTATTGCCAACGTGGTCTCAATGGCAGGAATGGAGAGGTCATTGTTTGTAGATGATTTCTCTATTCCTATGTCTTAAAAAATATGGTTTTATAGAAAGGACAAATGCAAATGCCTGATTAAGATGTCTTCAACAGAGGGCTGATGAAAGGTTTCGTTTCTCTAAAACTGAAACGGTTGTATGCATTTTTGCAACAAAAGACGCCCTCACCTTGACCCCAGAATTAAAAATTGAATGGTTCTCCTATTCCAGTCGTTTCAAGACTAAATTTTTGGGCTTAATATTTGACAGTAAATTAAACTTCAAAGCTCATATTGACTGTTTGCGGAAGAGATGTCAAAAAAGGTCTGAATCTTTTAAAGTAGTTTCTAAGAGGGGAATTGGGCAGACGCGCAGTTTTGCTTCGCCTTTATAGATCACTTGTGAGATCAACATGGTTATGGTTGCATTGTTATAGTTTCTGCTCGTAAAGCATATTTGAAAAAGCTGGAACCTATTCAGAATCAAGGTCTTAGACTATGCTTGGGTGCTTTTTCGTACCTCTCCTATGCAAAGCTTATTATGTCGAAGCTAATGAACCTCAATTGCATCGAAGATGGGAAAAAAAGTAGCTCTTCAATATGCTCTAAAAACTTAAAAGTAATGCTGATATCCCAAACACATGAGAGCACCTTTTCGCCTAAATTTAGCCAATTCTATATATAACAACCTAAGGTATCCATCTTTTGGAATCAGTATTAAAGAGGGATTTTTTTCACAGGTATGTCCTTATGCTGATAAACATTGCTTCAATTGATTTTCCTATTAGTCTCTTGGAAAAAATTTGAACTGATATTGACCTAACTTTAGTCAATATAAGAGGGTCTACCTGAGATTTGTGTTCAAGCCTAAGTTGATGATCTTACGGCAAAATATATTCAACATCGAGCTATTTATAGATGGAGTTAAGGTGTTGGAAAGGCTCTGCGTGAAGCGGTTGTTTTAGTCGGGCATTGTAGTGATCATCGATCAGATTAGGTTACCTGTAATGCTTCTATTCACTGCTGAATTGGACTGGCACTTAGTTGGCCTTAGGGAATTAGCTGAAATTCCAATGAGAGTCCAATTCATGATATTACTGATTCATATTAGTCTTAGGCTTGGAAAGCAGAAATGTCGTACCTAATTGCCTGAGTTGTGGAAGATTCTTCAATTGGTCTCAATGAATAAATCCGTGTTTTAGCTGGATTCCGAAGGTCCACAATTGGTATTCAAGGCAATGAACAGGTTGATGTATGGCGAACGGAAAGAAGCTCTTAACTATGAATTCTAACAAAACATGGAGATTCCCTTTACAGATTTTAAGGCTTTAGTTAATCGCGGATATCAAAATAGTGGCAAAGGTGTGGGATTCATTATAATAATACAATGCATGCTTTTCAACAAACTGTTGGGCTGTTGGTAGTCAGGTTTGTTTGATTGGACGAAGGGACGAGATTGCTTAGCACGATGTAAATTGGTCATACTTATATGACCCATAGTCATTTGCTTAGAGGTGAGCCAGTCCCTCGGTGTATTCCTTGTGATTGTGCTCTTTCTGTGAAACATGTATTACTTGAGTGCGTTGATTATGCGCTTATTCGTAGAAAATATTATAGTGTCCCAGATTTGAAAACATTATTTCAAGATATTAGGCCTCTTCAGGTTATAAATTTCCTGAAGGAGGCCGATTTGTATAAATATTTTTAACTTTTTAAAAAAAGGTTGTGATTGGTATTTATTGTGATGTATGTTTTAAAGTTTGATGTTTTTAAACGTAATATAATGATAAAACGTAATGACACGATATAACACAATTGTGTTGAGTTGTCGTTAAATTTTAATACTCACTCACTCACTCACTCAGAAAAGACGACGGGTCGGTGAAGTTACAAGTGTACAGAAAAAAGACCCATACTGACCAATATTTGAACTTCACATCACAACACACGCTACACCAAAAGTTAGGTGTGGTGAGAACCCTCCTAGATAGAAGTGAATCCATCGTCACAGAAGAGAGTGATAAAAAACAAGAAGAAGAAAAGATAGGTCAAGCACTGAGTCAATGCGGATACCCTAGCTGGACGATTAGGAAAGTCAAACAACAAATGAGAGACAAAACCAAGGTGAAGGGGAAAATGAAAGATAATGACAAGGAAAAAAAACAAAGGAATGGTAGTCATCCCCTACATACAAGGCGTATCCGAGAGACTACAACGTGTCTTCAAGAAACACAACATCTCCACTGCAATGAGACCTTGCAACACGTTAAAAAGCATTCTTGTACACCCGAAGGATAAACGTGAAACTACGCAAACTTGCGATTGCGTTTATGAAATCCCTTGCAAGAACTGCAAGAAGTCCTACGTGGGTGAAACTGGTAGAGCCTTTGGAGTAAGGTTAAAGGAGCACATGAAGGAAAAAGTTAGCAGCAAGAGGTTCATACGCGCCAGTAAAAAAGACTCGGTGGAGGAAGTGTATAAATCAGCTGCCACAGATCACATTGCCAAGTACAACCATGTGATTGACTGGGAGGCGGCCCAAATAATTGATAAGGACTCAAGCAAGTAAACGAGGTGGATTAGAGAATCAATATGGATCAGGAAGAGGGGCACCAATATCATGAACCGCGACGAAGGTATATATTCTCTAAGTCACGTGTACAACCAGCTGCTGCAGGAAAGAACTTTGCACTCTGCGGATGAGAAAAAATACGCATCTCGCAGGAGTAAAGCGGCTGGATCGGCGCATTACTGAAGAAGTTCTCCGACTGGAGAACGAAACGTCTAAAAATGTGAGTAAATTTCTGGACTTGAAAAGCATAATTTTCAAAATTATAAGTGGTGATTGTTGTTTGTATATCCATAAATATTGGCTTGTGTATTAAATTTCACACATGATGCACCAGCTATTCGCTGATGTAGTGCATGTTAGTAACCATTGGTTATTGGTTCAAGCCTTTGCTCATGCATCTGTTTTGAATTATGGTATACCCTAGGTTTTGTGTTGTGATCAATGTGATCAGTGGCTCATACCGAAGTAAGCGTGAGCCAGTTGACCTGGCAATGGTCTTAACAGGCTCTACATCAGTGAAAAGTTAATACCAAGACTTTGTAACATACCCCATTGGTCAGCATTAATGTATTGTGAGTCGTCCAAATTGGTGAAAACTTCTTTGTGGAGACGACTTTGCAATATTGATAATTAAATAAGTGCTAGTACCAGTGGTAGTAGTTGTACAAAAGTTAACATTTTAAAAGCAGCATAATGCACATTTTCATCCTCCTAGTGTTAATGCAAGTTGCTGTCATGCTGAGAGAAAGGAAAAACTTATTACCCAGAAAAAGACAAAATGAGTGATGGCCATGTTTTAATAGTGACATTTTAACAAAAATGCATGGATGCATTTGCGTGTAGCCATCCATCAAACGATTATGCTTATAGTTGGACAGAATAGCACATTAGTATGTGAAGAGTCGGCTAATTGGTAATGGATTTTTCCTTTTTTGTATTATTTCTGGGAGATGAGAAGGTCATAACCCGGCCAAATGCGATCCTTAAATTGGTTTGTTCAATTCTAGAGGAGGTAGATGATGGGTCAGGCACAGAAGCTGAATACATCCCATAATGCCATAGTAACATACTTAAGGGATGGAGGAGATTTTTTTAGATAAGAATTGCATGATAGTGTAGAACACCAACTTAGGAACGTTGGAAGGTTTTGTTGGTCAAACAGAACAAAAGAAACAAAAAACTATGTGTTTGAACATTGCGTGCTATTGTAATTTGCCCCGAAAGCATGCTTGATTTGTGCGTGCACGACAGAAAATGCAAAAAATTCATCATATAATGATCTTATTACCTAAAATGATGCATTTAAGCTTATTCACTTCAGGTGATGTGATTGTGATCTAAGACATTGGTAAGCATTCCACAAATGACAGAAGAAATCAGATTGAAAAAAATGGGGGAGCATCTTTCTGGAAATGTCCAAATGTCTCTTTAGTATGTGGCCCCACATGCACTGGAAGACGTGATGTTGAAAGTTGAGCCTAAAGGAAATATAGTGGAGAAAAAATTTAACCTGAAAGTGGTCGTGGTAGTCAGTCGAACTTCATTTTGTGACCGTAACGTTGAGTATATATACATTTTTTGCTGTGAAAATTAAAATTGGGGGGTTGTGGGAAAAGAATTGATGGGTGCCACCTGGGCATCTGTGGCTTTTTGAGAGATCCAAGATGGCGTCGCCAGTAATGATTAAATTATATCTTCAAACCCTATATTATCAAAACTATGGAGTTTACTAGATATTATATATGATCCAATGAAAAAGTGTATGACACTTGTAACATTAAGTTCATACTTCAAATTCAAAATGGGAAGCCAAATCCAATAATAATTTAAAATTGCCCTATTACAGCAAAAACCTGCGATAAAAATAGACTTGAACTAATTAGGTTATTGTGTTAGACACAAAAATGTAATTGATACTTTTAAAATTGTAACATGGCGTCAATCATATGGCAGCCAAAAACGCGAACATCTTAAAAAAATACTTAACACCAAATTCTAAGTAACAGCCTCAAAATCGAAATCAATGATGCAAGACATTAGAAAATATACCTTTGATCCCTTACCAAGTACAAACATACATTTCAATTTGTTTTAAATGCGCCCCAAAATCGAAATAAAACCATAAGGGTGCAAAGGTTGTCAACATACCATAGGAATTACATTTTTACATATATTGCACTCACTTTATAATTGAGACATTTTTATCATCGGGAATATTAATGGTATCACTTGTTAGATATAGGTACATTCTAATTGTTTCTTGAACAATAATTGATACTTGAAGGTAATACTTATAGAAATTGTTGTCAAGTGTTTTTTGAAGATATTCCGTTTTTGCTGACCATATGAGAGTCAGGTTTACAAACTTTAAAGTATCATGGATACTTGTTATGACATCTCGTAGACGTCAAAGGTCCGAAATACCTTTCACACACTAATACACGAGACCTTCGGCCCAAGTGATTGAATTTTATATAATATAACAGATTTAATGATTTGAATGGTTCAAGAATTTGGTATGTCCAAAACATTACATTAAATCAAAATTTAAACAATTACACAAAATACTCTGTCCTCAAGAATGTCAGTAATGTCACATTGAAGCATTGCCGTTTAAACGATGATAGTCTCACAGCGGAAGACTTCAACATAGACAGCCATGCAAAGTCACACGCTTATAACATCAGGTAATTATTCATTGGATATTCTCAGTGCTGAAGATAACTTTTGTCCAGCAAGTTAAGCGACAAATTAAATTAATTCCCTCGACGATAATAAAATCCAACAGCATATCAGTCCAGATAATCACCACGATTTCTACTGTCCACATTTGGAATAATATTTTGTTCCCAGCACTAGGCTCAAAGACGACGTAGAATAATTACCAGCAGCAAATCTGCCATCACATGGAATTAGATATCCTGGGGCACTAGGGCGTACTGATTGTCCGCTCCTTAATGCAGAGTAAAACTAGCTTCCTTCTAGCTACTTGTTAGTAGTGGATGATGGCAGAGAGTCCTTCCGTGCTAGTATTTAACTACTCACAGATAGATTCCACTTTCTAACAATAATCCTTACATGGTCATGTCATGCATAAAATAACCTTGCACAAAGCTGACCAATCGGAATTCATAACCCGAATTATATCACTTCATATATATAACTTTATGGGGGATTTCCTAGATTCTGCAATGTTTGATCTCAAAGTATAAACAATTGAGTCAGTTACTAAGTTTAGCCTTCTTGGGAAAGTACCAACTTTCCCCTTAAAAGAAAATTGAATGGAAATGAATTTCCAAAATCTGGGCTGTATGCCTTTACCATTTGTGGTTAATTTAATACCAGTGTCACAGTGCAAATTTTCATTTTTATTATAAGGTTCGTGCATATGTGACTCAGTCATTTAACATAAGTTGTATACTAAATTCTGAAACAAAATTAATTTAGCAGCTCTGGAAAAGGCATCAGCCAAGAGATTTTCTTCCTTTGATCATGTCTTATGTCCATATTGTATTCTTGTAGATTTAAACTCCACCTGACAATCTCTGATTTCTGTTTTTCAGCTTGGGGTGGATGAAATTCAACGATTGTGATCCATGTACCCTAGAACTGGGTGCACTGTTGTACTCAATGTAACACTTCCAATTTTTGCAATGACAATAGCAAGGCAAGCCATTCTTCTCAAATTGTTGATAGTTTTTTTCTGATGTTTGTCAAACTTCTTTGAGAAATAACATACGGGATGATCTACATCATTTTCATCTGGCTTGCATAATAACTCCACCACAGCCTACACCACTGGCATCAACTGCCAACTTTAATTGTTTTAAGTCTGGCGCAACCAACTGCGCAATTCATAAAATAGACTTGATTTTCTCAACTTTTTGGGTCATTGCTCTGACCACATGGGCGTTTTCTTCAGAAGTTGTCAGCGGACATGCAATTTCCTGAGAAATTTTGACAGTATTTTCTGTAATACCCGACCATACCTTAGAATCTCATGAGATCTCTCTGCTTTGTGGTGTGGGGGAATTTCTCATTTGCTTCAACTTTTGCAGTGATTGGCCTAATTTGCCCTTGTCCGACAACATGCCCTAAGTGAAATGTGACATTTGCATGGCAAAATTCACTTTTACCAGATTCACAGTTAAACTTGCCTGAGATAATTTCTCAACATTGTGGAGCTGTCTCAGTTTTTCTTCCCATGTGTCACTGTACACAAGAGATCATCGAAATAGGCTTCACAATTTTCTAGGTCTGCAACTACTCTGTTTCACTAATCTCGGAATGTTTCGGCAGAATTTTTGAGACCAAATGCCATCCTTTTGTATTGATTAGGCCATCGGGCGTACAAACGGCTGAAATTTCTTTGGCACGGTCAGTGGGGGAACTTGCCAATACCCCTTCACCAATCCAAATTTGCTAAAAATTTGGCATTTCCAACTCATCTATGCAATCATCAATCTGTGGGATCAGATATGAGTCGTTTGGAACAGAGGGTTGAACTTTTTGAAAATCTGTGACAAAACGAAATGAACCTTCAGTTTGGGAAAACAGAATCATGGGAACTCCATCACTATGCTTGCCTCTACTATCCATGTCCTAACATGTATTTCACCTCACTCCTGATTGTTGCACTTGATTGGATTCACCCTATAAGGCTGTTGCTTTACAGGCTCGAGTCCCCTACATCAATTCATGGGTTATGAACATTTTTTCACTGGGTACATCAGGAAATATGTTTTCCCACTCATGAATTACCTCTTTCAATTCACCTTGTTGACTCTC